>VWZI01014877.1:849273-864515 GCA_013396835.1 Psilopogon haemacephalus
GTATATTTTAAGGGAAAAAAAAAAAAAAAAAAAAAAAAAAAAAAAAAAGAGAGAAAGAAGTAAGATCTTCCCAAATTTAGAAAGAAGAAAAGTTGTCCACTCAAACTGAACTCCCCACCCTAATTCCAAATTCCCTTAATTGCTCCTTTTTTTTCCCCCCCTCCTCCGTGTTCAGCCTGTGCATGCCAGTCTCTGAGCCTCAGCAGACCTCTAACAAGAAGCAAGAAATGTGATTATTCCCACTCTCTCTGTTTTCATTATGTCTGCATGAATAGTCTTCTTTTTTTCCCAACAACCTCTGTTGACAGGAAACCATTATCATATGAGGCACATACACCGAGGACAAATCCCAGTTAATCCACCGCGATGCTGTGTAATGCACTGTCCTGCTGCTGGGCTTAAGCTAATGCAATGTGATGGAGGGGAGGCACCACCACACAGCTCAGTGCTTTACACCAGGCTGCATCATCTTGCCAAGTTTTGCAGAGGCTTTACTTCAGAGCTCTCATTCCCCACCAACATCTCCCAAGCCAATGTATAGAGGCTGCCTATCGCCCGCAGCTGTGACATAGGCACCTGCTGGTGGCAGCTGGGTGGCTGCTTGCTCCTGTGCCACCCTGTTCTCTCCTGATCAGCTATGAGAAGAGCAGTGAGGAAGGGAGGGCTGTCAGAGAGGAATCTTCAGCTTGCCCCTGATCCAGCCCACGGGCAGGGAGCTCATGAAGATTCAGCCCAGAAGGCAAATCCTATCCTGGGCTGCATCAAAAGATGCAGCAGAGACAGAGGGGTGACTCTGCTGCTTTGCTCTGCTCTGGTGAGACCTCACCTGGAGTACTGCATCCAGCTCTGGAGCCCTCATTATAGGAAGGACATGGGCCTGATGAAGCAGGTGCTGAGAAGGGCCATGGAAATAATCAGAGAATTGGAGCAGCTTTGCTATGAGGACAGGCTGAGGGAGCTGGGGGTGTTCAGTCTGGGGAGGAGAAGGATCTGGGGAGACCTAATAGCAGCCTGCCAGTATCTGAAGGGGGCTACAAGAGGGATGGAGAGGAACTGCAGTGACAGGATGAGGGGCAATGGGTTCAAGCTTGAGAAGAACAGATTTAGATTGGAGGTTAGGAGAAAGTTCTTTACTATGAGTGTGGTGGAGAACTGGAAGAGGTTGCCTAGGGAGGTGGTAGAGGTCCCTTCCCTGGAGACATTCAAGGTGAGGCTTGATGGAGCCCTGGGTGACCTGGGATAGTGGGGATGTCCCTGCTGACTGCAGGGTGGGGCTGGACTAGATGACCTTTAGAGTTTTCTTCCAGCCCAGACCACTCTACAGCATTTATATCATAGAATCATAGAATGGTTTAGGTTGGAAGAGACCCTAAAGATCATCCAGTTCCAACCCCCCTGCCATAGGCAGGGACACCTCCCACTAGATCAGGTTGCTCAAGACCCCATCTAGCCTGGCCTTGAACACATCCAGGGAGGAAGCAGCCAGGGAGGAATATGCAAATGGATTGGCTGGGACAGAGGGAATAGAGGACCAAAGAGAGGATGCCAACAGAGGGCAAGGAGAAAGAGAGATCCTGTATGCAACCACCCAGAAAAAAACCTGAATTAGGGGTGTGAGCACAGTGCCTTTGTGGACACTGCAAAAGACTTTAATTAAAGTCACTTTGCTGCAGCAGAGTGACCCACTTTCACTCCCAGCTATCACATCAGATGCACTGTTGTGTGAGATGGGCTACAACAGCAGAACAGCATTTCTATCTTTGTCTGCTTAAAAAAAGGGGGGGGGAAAAAAAAAGAAAGAAAGAGAGAAAGAAAAGTATTCTTTTGTCTTTCCTAAGCAAAGGAAATGACAAACTGACAGGGCAGGCAAAGAGAAGAAGATGAACTTTTTATGTTGCAGTCATGGTAAAAAAGCACTGACATGTCACATGGCTCTGCTGGATCCCAAGCTCTGTCCATAGCTCTTTCAATCCCATATCCCCCCCCTTTTTTTTCCCCCTAGAGATAAAGTTTAGGTGGAGAGGAAAATCTGTGTGGAAATTTTAAGTGCTTTGGCTTTGCCTCTCCTTTCCATCCCCACTTGTCCCACTGAATTTAGGATTGCAGAGCCTGGTGAGGCCACATCTGGAATATTGTGTCCAGTTCTGGGCCCCCCAGTTCAAGAGGGACATGGAACTGAGGGACATGGAACTGCTTGAGAGAGTCCAGCACAGAACCACAAAGATGAGGAAGGGAATGGAGCATCTCTGTTATGAGGAGAGCCTGAGGGAGCTGGGGCTGTGCTGCTTGGAGAAGAGGAGACTGAGAGGTGACCTCAGCAATGGCTACAAATATGTGCAGGTGAGTGCCAGGAGGCTGGAGCCAGGCTCTGATGGGTGATGCCCAGAGACAGGGCAAGGGGCAATGGGTGGAAGCTGAGGCATAGGAAGTTTCATTTAAACATCAGGAGGAATTTTTTCCCTGAAGGTGAGGAAGATAAAGCCCTGTAACAGGCTGCCCAGGCTGGGTTGTGGAGTCTCCCTCTCTGGAGATATTCAAAACCCACCTGGAGGCATTCTTGTGTGATCTGGTATAGGAGATCCTGCTCTGGCAGGAGGGTTGGACTGGATGAGCTTTGGAGGTCCCTTCCAGCCCCTGACATTCTGAGATTGGTCATTGGTGCACTGTTCCCACAGCAGGTCTCTGTCTGGGATGGACTTTGCACCACCCCCGTCTCCCCAGGGTGCTCCAAGTCAAGGACCCCTAAGCTTGGGCAACCTTGCAGATCACTGCAAGTCATTACTGTTAAGGCCCCATTACAACCTTCTGTGGTGGAGGAATTTTCCCCCACCTGCTGAGAGAGAAACCAATGCAAAATGATGCACTATGTTGGGAAATTGGTCCAAGCATTTTTCTAGAGTCATACAGCCTGCCCTCCTTCATCCTGTTATTTACCCTAAGAATAAGCCATACCATGAACCAGAGAAACAGCAAGGTGGAAGTAACTTGGCTGCTTCCTTTTTGATGGTGATAGAGGATTTGTATCCTCTCACCAGTGCAGTTGCAGCTGTTGAATTCATCAGACCCCCGTGCACCTCCATTTGGCACACTGTATGCTGGTCTGAGCCCCAGATCTACCATCTGCAAATCAGCAGCAAACTCCACTTTTCTTTCCACAGAGAGGCAGATTGATCACAGCTGCTGCCATCTCTTCTTTTTTATTTATTTTTTTTTCCCTAGCAGATTGTTAATTTAGACTTTTCATTCAATCCAAATCCAGAGAAGATACCAGTCCACAGCAGCACTGACAATCATTTCTTTTCTAGAAACAATAAGACTGCCTGAACAATGGAACCTTTATTGTGGAGGCTCAATAAAAATTATGCTGATACTTAGGAAAGGAAATTGACTTCTTTTCAAGCAGTGGAAGGAGAAAACTTACCCTTCTGTCACAGCGAGGAGCCCAAAGTGCAGCTTTTATTTGATGCTCCTGGACCTCTAGGTCTTGGGGACAATGAGACGTAGGCAGGGGACTACCCGTGTCAAACCCATACCCACCCTGGCTTTGCTGCTGTCCCTAGGTGCTAGAGCAGACTAAAGAATACCTGTGAGTGTGCTGGTTGGAGGCTAATAGGAATATTTTAATGAGAAAAATTAGATTATAGGCTGTGGAAAGAAAGCAATGATGTGATGAAGCTGGTGAGGGGCCTGGAGCACAGGCCCTATGAGGAGAGGCTGAGGGATCTGGAGTCGTTCAGGCTGGAGAGGAGGAAGGTCAGGAGCGACCTCATTGCTGTCTACAACTACCTGGAGGGAGGTTGTAGCCAGGTGGGGTTGGGCTCTTCTCCAAGGCAACCAGCAACAGAACGAGGGGACACAGTCTCAAGTTGTGCCAGGGGAGGTATAGGCTGGATGGTAGGAAGAAGTTCTTGCCAGAGAGAGTGATTGGCATTGGAATGAGCTGCCCAGGGAGGTGGTGGAGTCAGCAACCCTGGAGGTGTTCAAGAAAAGCCTGGATGGAGCACTTAGTGCCATTGGATAGGGCTGGGTGATAGGNACTTACTAAGAGGTACAAAAGCAAGGACACAAACATAGATAAGGCAGTTGCTCTCTGTCTGCAGAGTCTGATCTCTCTCTCTTTGGCTTCTAGATGGATCTGTTTAACCCAACTAATCAATTTCTGCTTCTAACTCCCCCTTGCTGGTCCTCTGAATTCACCTTACACCTAAGACAGATTCTGGGATAAGGTTGGTGGGTGGGGGGAAGGTGGAAGGGTGGTTGGGAACCCCTCTTGGGAACTCTGATCTCCAGGAGGGGTGTTGTGTTTCTGTATTACATTTTTTAATGTATATAGCTGTAAATATTTGTCATATGTTGTAAATATCTGCTTGTATATTATGCTAAGCTTCTACCAGCAGGTAGCATCAACATTTCCCAGCTTTTCTTGCTCATGGGCTGTGCCAGGGTAGAGAGGTTTTATGCCCATGGCTCATACACACCTCATGTCTCTGCGTTCTAAAGGCATCAGCAGAGCTTCCACCTTCAAGGCAAACTCCAATTTTACGTGGAACAGAACCAGCACAAACACCAGAAACCAGCCCCCTGCCAGAAAACCCACCTGCTCCAGGGGCAGGGAAGGAAAAACAGCATCAGGATATCAGGCCACTTGGTCAAGAGTCAAGCAAAGGAAGATGCTGAGAAACGATACGATGACTCAGATCTCATTTCTTCTACAGAACGCTTCAGCTTGACATCTTTTTCCACTTAGATAATTTCACACATTCTTGCCCTTGCTGTATAGCATACACCCTGTCATTGTTGAAAAGGGAAGCTGAAGAGATGTAAAAAACCCCAACCATCAAAACCCCCTAGAAATAGCCCAATTCATCCTTGCCCTCCAGCCCTCCTTCCAAAAGAGAGCAATGAGGAGGAGCCTCATTGAAGAAGACACTCATCCCAGCTGGCTCCACACAGCTACTGAAGATTAAATGGTTTCATCCTCATAGCAGGTCGATTGCTAATTGCTTCCCTGCCCTCCATCCTCCCTCAGGATTGCCCAGTGCATCCAATTCTCATCAGAAGCAGCCACTGAGTGGCAGAAAGCTCAAGGGTTCAGCAGCTCCTGCTGTGGATGTCACTACAGATCTGGGAGAGGGAAGAACACGGGGAGACAGGCCTGACAGATGATGGAAATTGCAAAGGGCAGCCCATTGCCCTAACATAGTCTGGGCACCGTGGGCCTGCCTGCATCTTCATAATTACATCTAGGGATCTTCCTGAGATGAGGAAAGAGCCTTTCGCTGTGCTCAGCAATCGATTAACTCCTCTCGCTTTGTGCCTGTGTGGTTTAATCAATATAATTAAAGCTGGAGTAGTTAGGGCTGCCTTTGATACAGTAATAATTGGTAGTCACAAACCTGACATTAGGAGACAGAATTTGCAGTAATTCCCTGTGCATATTAACATGGACTTTACATTTTGCTCTCCTATCTGCAGCCCGGTCTATGGGACAGATGCAGTGGGAGAATTGCTTCCAAAGGCTCTTGAATCAGGCTGAGGGCTCTGCTCACATGGTTCTGCATGACAGATAAATAGCACTAAGAGAGGTTTTATCACAGTCAGGCTATCAACAAGATGTGACAGAAACTATTTGGGTCATTGAGAATGAAAGGAAAAGAGAGTAAATATTAGGGGCTGCCTTTTCTAACTAGGACCCAGAGAATATAACACATGATATTCCTGGCCCAAATCAGATCCCCAAGGTAATGAGTGCCAGGGATTTTATGCATGCATTTATTTCTATGCATGATCATCCCAGTGTGAGAAAAGCTAAGTGCAGGTTAGTGATGCGCACACTAAGATGAGAGCCTCTTGGCAGCAGAGGGCTCAGTCCCTCCTCTTCTGAAGCTGTGCCCTTTTGTTCCTAATAAAACAGCAGCAGCTGATGAACCGTTTGCATGTCCAATGTGCAGAAAAACTGAAATAACCAGCCCCTGAAGCTAGCAGAGCATGATGGAAGAGCAGTGTCAGGAGGGTCTTGTCAAGCTCCTCTCAACATGTAGGAGTCTCTGATTATTAAGTCAGCCAAGGCCATCTGCATCGAAGCACAGTTGACAGCCTTCTCTTGCACAGCCAAGATGAACATGTCACCTATGCCAGCCAGGTTGTGCAAAGGCTTGCTCAGTTTTCCAAGGGTTGAGCAGCAATCAGATTTCAGCTGAACAAACAAATCTCTTCTGTAAATAAAACAAGGGCAGATTTCATACTGGGGTGATTTGTACCTGAGCTCACTAGGGAACTGGTTTTATCTCCTTCTTCCTTTAACATATTACCAGTTATGTAATGTTCTGTTATTTCCTGCTTCCTTATTATTGGGGTGGGGGGGGAAGACATAAGAAATGCAAAAGGAAAAGGAAAGAAAAGAGAAAAAGGAAAAGAAAAAAAAGGAAAAGAAAAAAGAAAAATAAGAAAGAAAATGTGAAAAGGAAAAGGAAAACAAAGAAAATGGAAAAGAAAGAAGAAAAATAAAGAAAAAAGGAAAAGGAAGTAGAAAAAGGAAAAATAAAACAAAAAAGAAAAGAAAAAAGAAGAGTAATAATAATAAGAGGAAGAAGAAGAAGGAAAAGGAAAAGTTATTTAGTCCTTTTTCTTTAAACATATGTCTTTTGAGATATATATACATATATATGTGTGTGTGTATATATATATATATATATATATAATATATATATCTTAATAGAAGATATGCTTCCTGAAGGAGTTTAAGGCAGAAAGACCACCATGGAACATGCACAGAGCATCTCTAACAGAATTACATCACGTGAACCTATTTGAAAACAATTTGTCATCTTGAGACAAAGCTGTAGCCAGGAAGGAATATTACACAAGAGCTTTCTCTTTGCAGCACATATTGCTGCTAGCCTGACTGGAAACCACAAACCAAGAAAGCTTTTAGTTGATTTAAGTGCCAGATGCCTGATTTAAGGCAAATTGGGCCTGATCCCAAAGCCTATCAGAAATGATAGGAAATCATCCTTTGAATTCAGCTGGCTGTGACCCAGAGCTACAAGCTGGTCTCTTGCAGTAATGTTTGTACTGCATTTAGTGCTGCTGACCAAGAGTATTTATGTGTTATAAAAGCTCTCCTTAGGTTCTGGGTTTGAGGCTTAGGCTGTGCTTACTAACACTTGCTGGAACTCGTAAATAAATGCTTCTTGTGTGTTTGGCTTCAGGTTTCAGCAGAACTCGTGGCAGTAAATGCTCTTTTGAGGCTTCCACTTCTGAGTTAATATGCTTGAAATTGTGCAGGAACAGGGGCTCATTATGAAATTTTGCCTTGCAGAATCCCATCTTCAGTATCACTTGTTCCCAGCCTGTGATGGGAGATTCAGAAAGCAGGCTGTGAGGGCAGAGAGAATAAAAACAGCCCAAACAATTGGACAGTGTATAGGCAGCATAACTAAGGAAATGCATAGAATCATAGAATCACAGAATCATAGAATCACAGAATCATAGGATCATAGCATCATAGAATCACAGCATCATAGCATCATAGAATCACAGCATCATAGAATCATAGAATCACAGAATCATAGTATCATAGCATCACAGAATCATAGGATCATAGCATCATAGAATCACAGCATCATAGAATCATAGCATCACAGAATCATAGAATCAATCAGGGCTGGATCTTGGTCCTTGTAGTTTTTTTTTAGGGAGTCTGAGATAATCTGGAACCCCTCAAACCAAGACAAAGGGACAACAAGGATCATCTAGTTCCAACACCCCTGCCATGGGCAGGGACACCTCACACTAGATCAGGCTGTCCAGAGCCTCATCCAGCCTGGCCTTAAACACCTCCAGGGATGGGGATTCCACCACCTCCCAGGGCAACCCCTTCCAGGGTCTCACCACCCTCATGCTGAAGAACTTCTTCCTAACATCCAGTCCGACTCTACCCATTTCTAACTCTGTTCCATCCACCCTAGAGCTGAGCGATAAATAAGCAAAGGAAAAGCAGGTCTGTAGGCAAGACCAGGTGAACAAAAGTGGTGGTCACTTCCCCGGGCTGAATTTTGAGTAACAGATCCTTTCCTCATGTTTCTAAATCCTCTCTGATGTTAGAATGTGCTCTTCTTCCAGCCACATCAACATTTCTTTCGTGTGGCCATAACTTGGCTGTTTTTTTAACTGGCTGAATGCTTTTGTCCAGCTTCATTTAAGCTGCCCTCTGGCATCCCACTGATGCTGCCCTGAAAACTGGTGCTTCAGTAGTGCATGGACAAGTCAAACAGCAGGGGAAGACTGATGTGTGTTCTTACATGTACATCTGGAGGCTGATGAGGAGAATGAACAGAGCTGATAAGGGATGCTCACAATTAAATCCAGGCCACGTAATAAAACTGGGTGAAGAGCAGACCTTTGCCCTGAAGCTTTAATTCTTAGTGGCAATGAAAAGAGAGCATTAATCCAATTGCATGCCCTGCTACCTGGACTCACTCCTCTTCTTCACCAACACATACATTTGGGTATTCGTGCACATCACAGTTAGATTCTGGGAAAAGTGAGCCCAAATACCTGTTCCCTTTCTGCAGAAATCCTGACTTTGGAAGCCTGGCTTTACATCTGAGATCACAGAAAGTGCTTTCAGCTGGGTATTTTTTTTTGGGTTGTTGTTCAGCATGAGAGTGGTGAGAGCCTGGAATGGGTTGCCCAGGGAGGTGGTTGGGGCCACAACCCTGGAGATGTTTTAGGCCAGGCTGGCAGAGGCTATGGGCAGCCTGATCTAGGGTAGGGTGTCCCTGGGCACAGCAAGGGGATTGGAACTAGATGATCCTTGTGGTCCCTTCCAACCCTGACTGATTCTATGATTCTAAAGCAGAGTCAACCCACAGCAGGTTGCTCAGGATGACGATGTCCAGACATGTTTGGAATCTTTCCAAAAAAGGAGATTCCACAACATCTCTGAGCAGCCTGCTCCCAGGGCTCCAGCACCCTCACAGAAATTTTTAAAAATTATATTTAGATGGAAACTCTTTTGTTCTAGTTTGTGCCCACTGCCCTTTGTCCTATCACTGGGGCACAACTGAAAGGAGTCTGTCCCCACGCAAACCCCTCGATTAGCAAGTGCTCAGTGGATTATTCCACCTCTGATCCTCCTGCTGCCAGTGCTATCAGTAGATGAATGTGGCATATTCATGTTAATGCCATCACTTCTTGGAGGGGGTTGGACTGGATGATTTCCAGAGGTCTCTTCCAATCTCTACCGTTCTGTGACTCTGCGATTTCTCTGTTTCTGCTTCTCCTTTCTGCCTGGCTAAAGACACTATGTTATGTTGAAAACTGAGTACTGAGAATAGCAACCAGCCCAACACAGGAATGTGGAAGTCTGCTCATCCAAACGAGGATACAGTGACTAAAGAGCTGGGCTAACACAGCTCCACTGTGCATGCCATTTAGCTGGACATTAATCAGCCTCTGGATGCAAAGGTGGACACCTGTACTTGTGTGACTTGGACAGAAGGCCATCAACACCAGCTTCTCCTCACCTTAACAGGCTGACAAGGAGGAAAGATTTGCATAGGTCTAAGCCAGGTTGCTTCATTCAGTGCAGTCAGGAGTAATTTTAGCTGTTTGGGGAGGCAGGATGGGTCTGTGTCTGATGGCTGCCACTGAAAATGAATATTGTAGCACAGAAGGTTTGTTGTTGTTGTTGGTTTTTTTCCCCCTCCTGTACAAATTGCCTCAGTTCCACTTTCCTAAGTAAACAACCAGCTACAGAATTAGCTACAGAGCCAAATGAAAAAAGCAGTTGAAAGAGAGTAATGTAGAATAATTGAACAGGAAGAAAGGAAATATGCATGTAGCAGACCTGAAAAAGAGACAGAGAGCTAATTAAATGCAGTACAATTAATTTCACACAATGTCCTTCACAAATGGCATCACATGAATGAGTGCACCTAGAGTCAGCTGTGGTCTTTAACATCTCTTTTCACCCTGGCTTATTGTTAAGCTGGAGCAGAGAGCTGTCATGGGGAGAAGACATCACAGAATCACTGAAACCTCCAGGTTGGAAAAGCATCTCAGGATCACCAAGTCCAAATTATAACAAGATTCACCTTAGACCATAGCCCTAAGCACCACATCCAAACCAACCTTAAACACATCCAGGATTGGTGACTCCACAACCTCCCTGGGCAGCTCATTCCAGTGCCTGACAACTCTCTCCCTGAAAAACTTTTTCCTAATGCAGCTCTCCAGTCCTTTCTTAGGCCGAGGTGAAATGCCAAAATCTCAAGCAAAGAATGGCAAGGTGGGCAGCTCAATGACCCAAGGTGTGCTGTGGGTGACAAGTCAAAAAGCCATATGCAGTTACAAGAATCCATACACACGTTTTGATGTATGCAAGTAACCCTGACTATGATCTCATGAGTTGATAGTGTCATAGGATGGTTTAAGCTGGAAGGGACCTCAAAGATCATCTAGTTCCAAGCCCCTCCCATAGGCACTAGAACTGCCTCCTACTAGAACAGGTTGCTCAAGGCCTCATCCAACTTGGCCTTGAACACCTCCAGGGAGGGAGCAGCCACAACCTCCCTGGGCAACCTGTGCCAGTGTCTCACCACCCTCACTCTAAAGAACTTCTCCCTAACATCCAGTTTAAATCTCCCCTCTGCCAGTTTAAACCTATTACTCCTCATCTTGCCATTACAAGACCCCTCCCCAGCCCTCCTGTAGCCCCCTTCTGATACTGGAAGGCCACTCCAAGGTCTCCTGGAAGTCTTCTCCAGGCTGCAGAGCCCCAACTCTCTCAGCCTGTCCTCATAGCAGAGCTGCTGCAGCCCTCTGAGCATCTTGGTGGCTTTCTCTGGACTGGCTCAAACAGTTCCATGTCCTTTCTGTGTTGGAGGCTCCAGAACTGTACACAGTTCATGCCTTAGAGAAGAGAAGACTGAAGAGGGGGGTCTCATCAATGCTTGTAAATGCCTAAAGGGTTGGTGTCAGGAGGATGGAGCCAGACTTCTTTCGGTGCTGCCCAGTGACAGGATAAGGGCTAATGGGAACTAACTTGAGCATAGGAACAAAGCTGAGCATAGGAAGTTCCATCAAAACATGAGGAGGAATTTCTTTACTGTGAGGGTGGTACAGCACTGGAATGGACTGTCCAGAGAGGTGCTGGAGTCTGCGTCTCTGAAGCCATTCAAAACCCACCTGCACACCATCCTGAGCAACCTGCTCTGGGTGATCCTGCTCTGATAGGTGGGTTGGAGCAGATGTTCTCCAGAGCTTCCCTTCCAACCCCTGCCATTCTGTAATTCTTTGTGCCTCTAGAACATGAAGCATGCTCCAATGTCTGTTTGTGTGGAAGTGTTTAGTATTTTTTTGGAGCTTGTTGCCATAGCTCGTAGAAGTGTTTTCTGTGTCCCATTTTCCACATCTGATCCTTCCCAGGAGTAGATCTGAGGGCTGGCTATAGGTCCCTTCATCATTTCTTTGCTTTCCAACAGCACACTCCCTGTACTGGTTTCCAAGAGTGCTATTTAGGATGTGCAGCAAATTGAAGGATAACAACAATAACATAAATTTCATCATTGTTGGAGCAGAGAGACTACGAGAGAAGCAAACTGAGAGTCACTGGAGAATGATGGGGGCTGAAAGGGGGAAATGAGCTATGTGAGCATTCCTTTAGGATGCTGACAGCTCTGCACCAGTGGTTTTGTGCAGAAAGCAGAACTCAGGGATGATATTGCTTCCTGCTCTGGCTCTAATCTGCACCAAACTGCTGGATTTTCTTCTTACAAAATGTGCAGCCATTCTTTCCTCCACTCTTGGCATGAGTTGCAGACACTCCTGGGAGCTGCTGCTCAGCCAAGCACCAGGCCAACACATGCGACAGGACACACAGCTCACAGAATCATAGAGCCATAGAATCAGTCAGGGTTGGAAGGGACCACAAGGATCATCCAGTTCCCAACCCCCTGCCATAGGCAGGGACACCTCCCACTAGAATAGGTCACACCTGGCCTTGAACACCTTCAGGGAGAGAGCAGCCACAACCTCCCTGGGCAACTTGGTCCAGGATCTCACCCCCCTCATGCTGAAGAGTTTCTTCCTAACATCCAGTCTGAATCTACCCATTTCCAGCTTTGCTCCATTGCCCCCAGTCCTATCCCTACCTGACATCCTAAAAAGTCCCTCCTCAGCTTTCTTGTAGCCCACTTAAGATACTGAAAGGTCACAATAAGGTCACCTGGGAGCCTTTTCCTCTCCAGACTGAACAGCCCAAACTCCCTCAGTTTCTCCTCATAGCAGAGCAGCTCCAGCCCTCTGATCATCCTCGTGGCCCTTCTCTGGATACTTTCCAGCACATCCATAGCCCTCTTGTCCCAGGGGCTCCAAAACTGGATGCAGTACTCCATATGGGGTCTCACCAGTGTGGAGTAGAGGGGGAGAATCTCCTCTCTTGACCTGCTTCCCACACTGCTTTTGCTGCAGTCCAGGCTCTGGTTGGCTCTCTCGGCTGCATGAGGGCTCATATTGAGCTGTTCATCTATCAGCACCCCAAAGTTCCTCTCCTCAGGGCTGCTCTCAAGCTAGTCACTGAGCAGCCTATACCATGCACACATGGATTCCATTCCTCTGTTCTCAAGCCTTCCATGTTCCAACCTGGTCCATTTTGACATCACAGAGAGGCAGATGTTGTAGGCAGAGGTATTCCTGATTCCATTCCTCTGTTCTCAAGCCTTTCATGTCCCATCCTGGTACTTTTCCTGTCCTTTTGCTACACGGTGACCTGTATACATCACAGAGAGGCAGATGTTGTAGGCAGAAGTCTTCCCTCTGGTCATGGATAACATTTCAGTGAGTGATTCCTTTGGGTCTCACAAATGAGGCTAGAATACACAATCTTCTTCCATCTTGGCCATGGAAGGAGATTCCCTGGTTGGCATTATGCAATAGTCAGCTGTCCATCTCCAGGAAAATCTTCAAGTAACAAGCTAGAGCAAGGTATTTTGTGCCTTCCTCTTCTTAGCAGGATGCCTCTCAGCAGGGAGATGCACTGCAGTGCATTTCTGCTCCCATCCTTGTTTCTTCTTTGATGTCCATAAGGGGACTAATTGAATCATGAGATACTTTGGATGTCAGTGTTAACCTCCTGGGTCATTCTCTTTATGTGGCATGTAATGAGGGTAAGTAGAGCTCTGGCTGCTTCCATTAGAGCCTGTGACTTAGGAAGGCATCCCTTTGCTCGTCAACAAGCTTGAGGTTCCTACATTACATAGTTTTTTCTGGTGAGGAAAAAAAAAAAAGTGCAATTATTATAAGGCACTGTTATCTCCTGTCACATTTAATAAAATCCATTTGGCTTTCTGAAAATCCTATGAGGAAGGCACCAGGGTGAAAATTCATGAGTGCAGACTAAGAGGCATTTGCAAATAAGACCTCCTGTCAGTCACTGCTCTGCAGATCCTTTATTTAGGGAAGGAATGAGTAAGCTGGGGCTAGGGGAGCTTGTGGTGTGATTCCCCAGGTGTCCTGGCTGGTGGCAAATGCAGGTTGTATTAATGAGCTCTGCACTGTAGCAAAGTGAGTTAGAACAGCTCTGAGCAGTGATGGATGAAGGCTTTGATCATGAGGCCATGGTGGCTCCATGCAGAGAAATGTCTCTCATTATGGGATAGCCTTAGAGAGTTGAGGGTACTCAGCCTGGAGAAGAGAAGGCTCCAAGGGGACCTCATAGTGGCCTTACAGTACCTGGAGAGGACCTAGAAGAAAGCTGGGAAGGATCTTTTTACAAGTGATAGAGTGAGAGGGAATTGAAGCTTGAGGAGGGCAGGTTTAGGCTGGAGGTTAGAAAGAAGTTCTTTACAATGTGGGGGATGAGACATGTGAACAGGGTGCCCAGGAAGGTGGTGGATGCCTCCTCTCTGGGAGTGTTCAAGGCCTTGAACATCCTGGTCTAGTGGAAGGTCCATGGCAGGGGATTCAAACTAGATGGTCTTTAAGGTCCCTTCCAAACTAAACCATTCTGTAATTCTCTGATCCTGTGATTAAGGGGGAGACCTTTTGAAGAGATTCATGACATAAAATCTCACATGGATTCACATGACAGCAAGGATGAGTGGACACCATCCTCACAGGTGAGCATCGTCGAGTGGAAAAACTTGCTTAGCATCTTGCAGGCATCTTGCTCATCAGCTTTACCTCATTAGCTGAGAGAGACCTCAGCCCAGGCCCTCTTAGAATCATAGAATCATAGAATGGTTTAGGTTGGAAGTGACCTCAAAGCTCAGCCAGTTCCAACCCCCCTGTGCCATAGGTAGGGACACCTCCCACTACCTGAGCTCACTCAAGACCTCAATCAGCCTGGCCTGGAACACCTCCAGGGAAGGAGCAGCCACAGCCTCCCTGGGCAACCTGTGCCAGTGTCTCACCACCCTCACTGGAAAGAACTTCCTCCTAACATCCCATTTAAATCAAGAGGAGGAGGCAGAGATGCTTTAGCTCATTTGTCCTGTGCCAGAACCTAAAAGTTACTACAAAAGGGTGGGGAGAACTGAAGAACTTCTCCAAAGAAACTGGGCACCTGTGAGTAGGACTTATTTTTTGGTTGGTTTCCACCTGTCAGACTTGTCAGTGGTGAAACTGGATGTCTGCAAAGAAGGAAAAAAAAAATAAAATCCTTCCCCCTCATCCACCCCCACACCTCCTCCCTTCCCACTGGCCTGGCTCCAGGCTCCAGGGTGACATCTGAGCAAGTTTATTTCAGCATCCGCTGTCATCTGGAGTGGAGGAGTTAGTGAGAAGAAGCTTCCCACAGCTCTGCTTCCTAGAGGATATTTTATGTCTGATTTGCGTTTGGGAATCGTTTCCTTTGGCTGCTGTGGAGAATCTGTTGTGATCCCTGCTCTAGCCTTGAGGATCAAGTAACTTCTGAGAAGTGCTGGTGATTTAGGCACTGCTTTGGAGGTCTGCACAGGTGAGGTGGTTGGGATGATCTCTGCACCTCAGAAAGTCCCAGAGCCACCTATTCTAGTGGGAGGTGTCCCTGCCTATGGCACAGGGGGGTTGGAACTGGCTGAGCTTTGAGGTCCCTTCCAACCTAAACCATTCTATGATTCTCGGACATTGGTCTGTGAGGGGTAGTTACCAGCTGGAAAAGAGACCCAGCCAAGCTGCTTGCCACAACAATGAATTCCCACTGCATGTGTATGTTTCCCCACACCCCCCCCCCCTTTTTTTTTTTTTTTTTTTTTTTT
>VWZI01014877.1:869579-880456 GCA_013396835.1 Psilopogon haemacephalus
CTGCCTGGGCTGTGTGTGCACACTGCAGGCTCATGTTGAACTTTTCATCCACCCACACCCCCAGGTCCTTTTCCTCAGAGCTGCTCTCCAGCCACTCGCCACCCAGCCTGGATTTGTGCTTGGAATTGCATCCACCCAGGTGCAGGACCTTACACTTGGCCTTGTTGAATGCCATGAGGTTGGCCTGGGCCTACCTCTCCAGCCTGTCCAGGTCCCTCTGAATGGATCTCTGCCCTCCAGCAAGTCGACTGTGACTCATAGCTTGGTGTCATCTGCAAACTTGCTGAGGCTGCACTGATTCCTCTGTCCATGTCACTGACAAAGATTTTAAACAGCACTGGTCCCAGCACTGGCCCCTGAGGGACACCACTTGTCACTGGTCTCCAGGTGGACATTGTGCCCTTGATCACCACTCTCTGCATGCCACCATCCAGCCAATCCCTTATCCTGTGAGTTGTCCACTCATCATTACACCCAGATTGAACATTTGGAGAACAGGGATGGCCATGAAAAGATCTGTGATTGGAAAGATGGATGTGGAAAGGGAAGTACTGGTAAACATGATGTCTGGCATGCTCTGGAGCTGTCTTTGGGAGCAGATAATCCTGCAAACCTCCCCAAATGGGACAGCTGCTTCCCTGCTGTCCCAGTCCTCCATTTCTCCCCTAAGCCAGATGAGTGTCCTATCTCTCAGCCTCTGCAGCACCAGCTCAGATCCTCTTTGTCCCCTTCTGATCTCTTTTCCCACTGACTTTCCCAGTGTCTTAGCAGCTCTCCCCATCACTGGGTATGTACAGATGAGAACCTAAAGAAAGGAGATGCTCTTAGGTGGTCCAAGGAGCGGTTGCCAAACTGAATAGAAGTGAATTTCATCTGAGCAGAAGGGAAGATGTCCTCAGTTGCACTGTGGAATAATTGCTCTAGGAGAGAGTTGAGAACAGTTAAAAAAATACAGGACTCTGGCCAAAAAAAGAGACAGCAATTGTGGGAAGAGGCACTTGCTGGGAGACGTGAGCAAGCTTAACTCTTTGCTTCTTTGCTTTACCCTGATGCTCGGTGAGGGGATGCTTTACTGAACACCTTGATGGGGTTGTGCCTGTGTGCTTCCTTCATCCCACTGCATTGGCTGCATTGTCTGAGCAGACCTCTTTCCCCTCTAGCTCCTTTTGATCATGGTCCTATTCCTCTTCCTGACAAACTTCAATTTGTGCCTCCCTACAAAGGGGCTCGATTGCAAATAAATCCACAATAACCTCAGCCCTCAGCTTTATCAGCTGTCACCCCAGCAAAATCTTTTCACCCTATTCAGTATTTTGTGTCAGTCCCACACCTCCTAATTCTCCAGTATTGTGGTGGCAACTGCTAAAGAAGTCTACTGGGCTCATCAGAGTCTTGCTGTGACTCACGGTCCCTTCTTACATGAGACAGACTTCTTGCGTTGATCAGGGCAACCAATCTTCGAACCCTGTGGTGCCTCCTGGAGAGATGGATGTAAAATCCAGGCAGCCCATGAACCCTGGAGGCAATCTTCGAGGGAAATGAGTAGCACGGGGCGGGGCGGGGAGGGGGGGGGTATGAATTGTTGTAAACAAGTGGAAGTGAGATTTTGGTTGAGAAGAGAAAAGCTTTTGACTGATTTGTGAAGATGTGAAAATCAGGCAGGAGCAGAATGTTTTCTTCCTTCCCTCCCCCCCTTCTTTTTTTTTCTTTCCATTTCCCCGTGTTTTTTTGTTCCATGCTGATGCTGCTAACACAACTCTCTTCTCTCTGGAAAGAGCTTGCAAACCCTTTTGATGACATGATGTATACAGAAACACAGAAAGCAGAGTTATCACTGTGCGCTTCTCTTGCCCAGGCTTTCTGAAGACATTTGGAGTCCTTTGTGCTTTTTATCCTGCATCTTAAGCTGATGTGGCACAATCTTCCTCAAAGCCAAGCGCGGAGAAGTCAGAGTTTTTGGGTCAGCTTGCACTTCAGTGGGGGGGCCAAACAAAGCAGCATCTTCTCTCTGCAGAAACCTTTTCTGCCTCTACCTCGCTGCACAGAGGTTCATTAATTTTGCATTTGCCCTCCAGAATGATGAGTGAGCAGAGATAGTCCTCCAAAATGCCTGCTTTATTGTTTGTCTGTGGGTAGCTTTGGCTCTCCTGTTTCACCACAGATATAAAGCTGCCACTCATGCTTGCACTTACTCTTCCTCAAGCCTGCTGATGAAATGTTTTCCCAGCAGAAGACAGCTCTTCTCCCATGGGAATCAGATAATAGCAACGGAGCTCCCATCACCCTAGGGCAAAGGGGAGAGGGTTTTCTACCAGTAAGCTTTGCTAAGCCAAACGCATTGATCTTTGATGAGGAGCTGGATTTAATGGTGTATGAATAGAGTGGGGGAGGCAGCATGGGAGCAGCTATTTTTCTCTCTCTCCCAAAGTCCAGGAAAGCTGATTAAGACACAAAGTGAAATCCGCAAGGGCGTTTTGTACATGCCAGGCAGCTCTATATGATAAAGAGTATATTAAAAAGCACTGGGCCATGCTGTGATAAACACTTTCCCTCCTTGCTGTTGTAATATATGCAATAAGCAAGAGATAGGATCCTGTATTCAATCAAAATCAGGACTGGAGTCTTTGTGCCTTCCAGACACAAGCTAGAAACTGTGATTTCTGTTTTAATCTGATCAGCACCTCTGGCATTTGAGATTGGCTATGGAGCTGCTAATATAATGAACTCTTCATTTTCGCCCTGCTAAATGCTATTAAAAAAAAAAAAAAAAAAGAAAATATATAAAAAAAAGGGGTGGGAGGTGGTGGGAGGTGGAGATGGCCTCAGAAAAGAGAAACAGACTGGATCGGGTCAATTTAAGAAACACAAACTGGGTTTCTGTGCAGATGCAAACTGATTCATGCCAGTTGTGCCTGTGGGCCTTCATCTAGGCTCACAAATGCTCCATGAATTTGCATTTTCTTTCCTTTCAAAAGCCTGTAGGTTTGTGTTTTAAGTGTCTTGCTAGACCAACCCACCCTGGGAAGGATGCTCACTTTCTAGGCAAGAAAATGACCCAGCCTGCCTGCCTTGCTGTGGTGTCAGCAGTGACAAGGCTTTAACAGTGTCCAGGTTTTAAATCCCTGTGCCTTTTGCATGTCCTAATTCAGATCAAGCCCAGAGGAATGAGAGAGGTGAGTCTCAGGTTCTGAGTCAGGAAACACCACTGGCTGCATAAAGCTGTTTTACTGAGATGGTCACACACACACAAAAAGAAAAGTAATTTCATGCTTGTGAGGTTGGTAAAGAGAAACTGAACTTATCTCAAGTGCTGGTCTGGAGGAAGACAAAAAAATGATTTATTGTAGCAGTGTGAGACTTTGTAAGAATGTGTCCTCTACAAACAGCTCTTCTACAAATGCTGTTGACAGATGTAGCTGCTTTGCAAGTGGATTGAAGAATTAGGATGTTGAATACCTCAAGTGTCATGGACTTCCTTATAGCTCTCCATGGCACCACTAAGGTCGTTCCCACTTGATGGAGTTTGTTCCTCTTTGGGAATATTTTGAGTTCTGGACCCAGTGCTTCACCTTTTCCTGCAAGCTGTGTGAAGCAGACACCAAGGATAACAGCAGCAGCAAGAACTCTTTGGAAGCTGACGAGTGCCAAGGTTGTTGCTGGTGCTGAGAACCAGTGAGAAGCTCCATCCCTGGAGGTGTTTAAGGTCAGGTTGCATGAGGCTGTAGACAACCTGATCTAGTGTGAGGTATCCCTGCCCATGGCAGGGGGTTGGAACTAGACAATCCTTTTGGTCCCTTCCAACCCTGACTGATTCTATGATTCTAAGCTGCTTTGGCTTGTTTTGCTAATATATGTCTTGGAATGGGGGCTCTAAAATCACTCAAGGACTACCTGCTTTTGCTGAATGAAGGGGAAGATGAATTGCAGTTGACAGTGCTGGGAACACTGGGGTTTGAATCCCTGCTCTACAAGAAGATACCATTATGGTCCTTGAGTGAATCCCTAAAGTTCTCTGTGCATAAATCCTGTGTCATAAACCAAGAGCATCCTCTCAGTGATAAAAATGCAGGACCGTGGAAGAGTTTTAGTTGAAAAAAAGAAGCGTGCTGGGTTCCTAGCAGTGTGCCAACACCATTAAATCTCAGTAATGACTCTTAATTACACCTCAAATATGCTCATGAAATGTCTGGTCCACAAGTGACTGTGTAGAGCCTGCAGGTAAGGGATGGCAGGAGCTGCTGAGCGTTTGCTGACTGAACCCAGAGGGACCAGTCCACACCAAATGTGAATTCAGAGGAGCAAGTTTTGTGTTGTGCAACCCACACTTCAGTTATTAAGAGCTCTGGCCCTGCGACTTTCCCTTTGCTTCTCTTTGTCAGGGAGATGAACTGCAGAGTTGTGTGACCTGGTGTTGATACCTGCTCAGCCCTGAGATGTTTATAAAGGAAAGATAGTCAGTGAATGCTTTCATTGGAGATGACATAGTTAAGGAGTAGTGATGAGATACAGAGCAGGCAGACCTCCTAAGTAACTGCGATGTGTTTTAGTGGTGCCTGAGGCTGAAAGCTGCATTGCAGAATCATAGAATCATAGAATGGTCTAGGTTGGAAGAGACCTCAAAGATCATCCAGTTCCAACCCCCCGCCATAGGCAGGGACACCTCCCACTAGATCAGGATGCTCAAGACCTCATCGAGCCTGGCCTTGAACACGTCCAGGGAGGGAGCAGCCACAACCTCCCTGGGCAACCTGTTCCAGTGCCTCACCACCCTCACTGTGAAGAATTTCTTCCTAACATCCCGTTCAAATCTCCCCTCCGCCAATTTGAACCCATTCCCCCTCGTCCTGTCATTACAAGACCTTGTGAACAGCCCCTCCCCAGCCCTCCTGTAGGCCCCCCTTGGACATGCCCTTCTGAGCGAGCTGCTTCCAAAGACAGGAGAAAGGAGAAGCAGAAGAAAGGAACAAAGAAATCCCAGGCTAACTGGTTCAGCCCTTAATGCAAGTGCAGAATGGCAGAATGTGGTGTCTGTCCTTTCATCTTCACACTGCATTTCACTAAACTGAGGCAGCATGAAATAGTCCATCCAGGATACTAATATCACTCACAGGAGAGGAGTTCTTTATTCTGGCTGCCTTTATTCTGCAGATCTTGCAGCAGATCTCCCAGGCTTTGCCTTCATCTTCATCATCATCCTTATTGCTTTATGCAAAGCTGTGAGATTTTTGTATGAGCAGCACTGCAGCAGCAGCAGCAGCAGCAGTGTGAGAGCAGGGTGGCTCCGTCCTGCCTTACAAGATGGTTTTACATTTTTACCTTAAAAGGGTGAAGGAGTTTGCTTCCCATTTCTTCAGGATTTCACAGAGAAGCAGCCAAGTGTAATTAAACATCATGTCACTGGTGATGCAAACCAGCCAGGCCAGCTATTACTTGGACAAAAAAAGAGGAATCTTGTGGAAAGATCAAAAATTTATAGCGAGTGCATGCAGGGGGAAGTGTGCGGCTCTTGTACTCATGGCACTGGTGATATCCTGACCATCCACGGGAAACTGAAGTTCAATTTAAGTTCTTTTGACTCTTTCAACTGATTTTGCTTTCAGTAAGCCTGTCTTCAAGAATGAAGCAATTGTGTTTTCTCTCTCTCTCTAGTAGTTGCAATCCCTGGTGGGTTCAGCCGACCTGTCCTAAGCTTTCTCTGCCCATCCTTTCCCTGTGGCATTCGGCTGAGCGAGCCCAGCAACCAGCAGAACCTGGGCTGGCTGTCTTCAAGAATGAAACATTTGTGTTTTCTCTCTCCTTAGCAGTCGCAGTCCCTGGTGGGCTCAGCTGACCTACCCTAAACTTCCTCTGTGCATCCTTTCCCTGTGGCATTCGGCTGACCAAGCCCAGCAACCAGCAGAACCTGAGTTAGCTGCTGTGCGCTTAGCCTCTGTGGATTTTTCTCCCAGGAAACAACCTCGGCGCTTTGGTTTGGCCACCCCACAGCACTCGAGGCCGTGTCTGTGCTCATGTACTTCTGGAGAGGGTTTGCACTTGAGTGCCCAAAGAGGCTTTATGCTCTGCTTCATGCTGCTCAGCCCACAGGAGACCTGTCACAGTAGCAGCGATGCTGCTGCCTTCATGCTTAAACACCCTCGTGAACACACTGCAACCTGAGCTACAGTTCAAACAGATCCAAGAAGGCAGAGGAGGACTTGAAGACGTTTAAAATAAATTAACTTCTGGATGGCTGTTTATTAAGTTTTATGAAGCCATTAACTAAGCTGTAACATTTGTTTCAAAAGGCGCCTGTGAACTATGTCAACTATGGAAATTGCTCCGATAACTGAAATGAGAAATAGAGGGCAAATTAAAAGCATTTCTCACTGCTGGAGGCACAGGTCTTGGGCTTTTTGAAAAGGAGGAAGGAATTTATTGACTCTCCTCAGCAATTGGTTTTCTTTCACATGAGTGGGGTGTGATGGGATGCCCAATGGCATGGCACAAGGTGGGAGGCTTGCATAGGAGGAGCTCAGAGCTCTGATTCTTGGGAGTTTTGCCTTTTAAGGTCTTAGCCCTAAGCTAAGGAAGACATGAGCAGAAGGCAACATTTTTCACTCCAGCTTGAACATGGTCTGGATGTCTGCAATGGAGTCTCCACTGCACAAAAGTCTCCTGCAGCCAGCAAGCAAGGACGGTGCCATGTGGTGCAGATTTTTCTCTGCTGAGGGCACGCACTGGCCTGAAAATAGACCTGTTAACTGAGCAGGGCTGAGTGCCAAATAAAAGAATTTGCAAAATAAATTATTTGATTCTTTAATAATTGATGGTGTAAGGACAATAGAAGTTCCTGCTCTTCTGATCTGGAAGCACCAAAGTGCTTTTGGGGAGAGGGCGCGTTTCAGCCGGATTTCAGGAGATGAATTTTCCAGGCATGGATGATTTCAAATATTTAAGCTGGCTTTTTGTTGCTGCTTTCCAAGCAACCTTCTCTCTGGCAGAAAGAAAAACAATAGGGCCGAGTGGCTAAGAAACTATGAAGATTTTGTGCATTTCCCTAGTGTTTAGCTGAGCTATTTCACAACAGGACTTTTAACCGGGAGCTTCTGGGGCTGTGGAGGTGACTGATTGTTGCTTATTAAGTCTAAAGCCACTTTAATATAGTGGCTGATACCCAAGTATTCTGTTCCCACAAAATTACATCTCTGTTAGAAAATGGATGCTGGAGACGCCATGGGTCATGCAGAAGAGGGGAAAGTAAGAAGGGAAATCTCACTGTTAAGGCACAGCAAACCTGTTTTTGTTTCCAGCAACAAATTCCCTGAGGTGAAGGTTGTGTCCTTTGCTGTATCTACAGCTCCTGGTGAAATTAAGTCCTGACTCACTCGGCTTTCTGGCCAGAGATGCTGCAGAAATAATGGCCAAGATAAAATACCTTCAACAATTGCCCTGCAACAGGGGAAAAGCAAGCAGGGAAGACAAACAAGGCAGGGGTTCAGACGACACTCAGACCCCTATGGTGCCACCTGGACCTCAGCACAGCAGTTGTCCTCTGTCTTTCTGGAAGCCCACAACTCCAGTTCCATGCTTCAGACTTGTGCCTGCCACATGCCCAAAGCCCTGGGTGTAACCAAAGGGATATCCTCCATTTGCTGCTCCTAACAGTGCAGCAGGGATGTAAACCATCACAGACCCTCTTTGGTTTTACCAAGGTGTCAGGAGAGATTTCTTAGAGGTCTTTTCCAACCTGGTTAATTCTGTGTGAGTCTGTGAAATCCTCAATGATCCCAGGGCTGGAAGGTGATGCAAGGGCTGGAACACCTCTGCTATAAGGATAGGCTGAGTGAGCTTGAGTTGTTCAGCCTGGGCAAGACTCCAGGGAGACCTCAGAGCTGTCTTCTAACACTTGAAGGGATCCTACAGGAAGGCTGAAGAGAGACTTTTCATAAAGGTGCCTAGAGACAGGACAAGGGGGAAAAGGTTGAAGATGAAGAAGAGTAGGCTTACATTGATCTTGGGCAGTAGGCTTATACTGGATCTTAGGGAGTTCTTCAGTACAAGGGTGGTGAGACACCGAAACAGGTTGCCCACAGAGGTCATAGATGCCCCCTTCTTGGGGCTGCTCAAGGCCAGGTTGGATGAGATCTTGAGCAGCTCAATGTAATTTAGAGGTACCCCTGCCCATGGCAGGGAGATTGGAGTAGATGATCTCTGAGGTCATTTCCAACCTAAGCTATTCTATGATTCTATGATTCTTAGGGCAGACTTCACTGAGGGGGGTTTCCCTCAAACCTAGCAAGTCTTTTCCCCCATATGTCTGCCAACTTGCAGACACAAGCAGCAGCTGATGCTTGGGGGCTGGCTTGTGCTGAGCACTCAGTGCTTGCAAGCAGTGGGAGAGAAGCATTGTAGCCCTCCTGCAGAGGGGGTGCAAACAACCAGCTCATTGTTGATGCAAGCTCACTGGTTCCAATAGCAGCCAGACAGCCTGTGCTGGTAAGCAGGCTGGTTAATAAAGGTACAGCCTTCCTCTCAAGCATAGCCAGCCCAAGCCTTAAACTTGAATATTTATTTCTTAGGATCAAGAAATGGCAAAATAAAATAAAGTAGCATACAGTACAAAGGCTATATCAGGAAGTAACCATTTCATTACAGTTTGAGCAGTAAATAGAGTATCAATAACAGCATGTTACACTGAAAGAGTGTTTCCCATTGCTACATAAATGGATTTCACACCCTTCTCCTTCCCTTTGTCACAGAAAATATTACAAAGGAGATGCTGACGCGCTTATAACATTCATTTTTTTCTCCCCCCTCCCCGTTGTGCAACAGGTCACAGAAAATAAAGCACATCAATGTTTTGTATTTCAGAAAAAGAAGAGAAAGTAACAGAGAAGTAAAAGAAAGAGAAAAAGAAAAAAGAGGAGAAAGGGAAAAGGAATTGGAAAAAGAAAAGTAAAAAGCAAAAGGAACAGAAAAAGGAAAATAAAAAGAAAAAATAGGAAAATGAAAATAAATAGAAACAGAAAGGAAAAGAAAAAAGGAAAATAAAAAGAAAAAATAGAGAAAGGAAAATAAATAGAAAAATAAATAGAAACAGAAAGAAAAAGAATAAAGGAAAAGAAAAAATAGAAAAATGAAAATAAATAGAAAAAGAAAGAAAAAGGAAAAGGAAAAGAAAAAAGAAAAAGAGAAAAAAGGAAAATGAAAAGAGAAAGAAAAAGGGGAAAAAAGGAAAAAGAGAAAGAGAATGGAAAAGAAAAAGAAAAAGGAAAAGAATAAAGAGGAAATAAATAGAAAAATAAAGAAAAAAAGAAAGAAAAAGGGAAAGATAAAGAAAAGAAAAAGAAAATGAGAAATAAAAGGAAAAAGAGAAAGGAAGAAAAAGGAAAAGAGAGACAGAAAAAGAAAAGAAAAAATAAATAGAAAAAGGAGAATAAATAGAAAAATAAACAGAAAAAGAAGGAAAAAAAGAAAAGAAATAAAAAGTAAAAGAAAAAAAAATAAAAAAAGAAAAAGGTGCACTTGAAAAATTCTTTGCCGTAATACAATATGTGCAGGATGCTCAGGTGGCACATCTGGGGACAGAGCCTTGATCACAAAGCCAGGACACAGCAGCAAGACATTTTGGATTAGCAATTTTCATCCTAAACGAATCCAGACTGGAAACAGAAGAACTTGTCGAGCTGTAACGTTAAGAACCAGACAGAGCTTGAGCAGGTACAGCTTTGTTTAGACAGCCACCCAACAACACAGGCAGGCAGGTAGCAGAGTACGAAGGCGTTGCACAGGAAAGCTCCGGCGCTCCCGTGGCGTGTGGGCACCTGCCCCTCCTGAGGACAGGTAGCGATGGCAGCCACATGGAAGATGGGTTCAAACCTGCAACGTGAGCTGTCTGCAGCAACAGCACACCTTGGGGTTTACTTCACTGAATGTTTGATGCAAAGGTCCTGCTATTGCCGTGTTTACGGCAAGTGTCCTGCTAACCTTCCTCACCGACTTTGCCATTTAGGTTTCTCCTTCAGGGGCACAGTCACTGAAGCGAGGTCTCATGCACTTTGCAACAAAGACAAGCTCAGCAGAGCATTTGAGCACTGATGTGTGCTGGGCCTTTGGTGAGAAAGTCTTGTCTGGGGGGACATTTCTGCACTGAATAACGACTTTGTAAATCTGATTTCACACGCTGACAGATGAATCATAGAATCAGCCAGGGTTGGAAGGGACCACAAGGATCATCTAGTTCCAACCCCCCTGCCATGCCCAGGGACACCCTACCCTAGATTAGGCTGGACAGAGCCTCTGCCAGCCTGGCTGCAAACACCTCATGGGAAGTGGCCCCAAACACCACCTTGGGCAACCCATTCCAGGCTCTTACCACTCTCATGCTGAAGAACTTCCTCCTCACATCCAGTCTCAGTCTCCCCACCTCCAGCTTTGCTCCATTCCCCCTAGTCCTCTCACTACCTGAGAGCCTAAAAAGTCCCTCCACAGCTTTTTTGTAGGCCCCTTCAGATACTGGAAGGCCACAATAAAGTCACCTGGGAGCCTCCTCTTCTCCAGCCTGAACAGCCCCAACTCTTTCAGTCTGTTCTCATAGCAGAGGTGCTGCAGCCCTCTGAGCATCCTTGTGGCCCTTCTCTGGACACGCTCCAGCATGTCCACATCCCTCTTGCAATAGGGGCTCCAGAACTGGATGCAGTACTCCAGTTGAGGTCTCACCAGGGCAGAGTAAAGGGATGGCCCCGACATGGGCACTGCGAAGAGAAACAAAAACTCTAAACAATATTCGAACAGGTAATTTGGTAGCCTCTTTTCAGATGGGAGTTTCTCTGGCAGCACTTCAGATCTGTGGGTTCAAGGGATTTATTTAATTTTTTTTTTTTTTTTTTTTTTTTTTT
>VWZI01014877.1:880478-938901 GCA_013396835.1 Psilopogon haemacephalus
TTAGCTCAAAGAAAGAGGTCTAAACACTTACAGGAAATTGGCATAGATGAAGAGCGTGCTGCACCAAGGCTCATCTCTCTGCCCCAGCAGAGAGCTTAGACAAGACAGGAATGCCAAGGCCGGGAGCAGGCATTTTGTCCAATGGCAAAACCCACTTATACTCAATTAGGTTTAAAGCTAAACCTTGTTGGGTTAGTGGTTCAGCTGTGGTTAAAAGGTTTTTCTGGTATATACTGGGCAGTTTGTACCTTGTTTGTTCTCCCGTGTTTTCCCTCACAGAACCATGGAGCCTTGCAGTGAGGTATCATCACCGAGCTCAAGGGAATGACATCTCTAGGTTGAATACATCAAAATTAGGAGAGGTTGGGAGAAAGGATGAAATCAGCTGTAGCATAGACTTCTTAGCCTAAGGTGGTCAGATTTGGCCAGTAGAAGAGGTAGCTTTGAGCTGCAATCTCAGGTTAAGGCCATAGACTCAAATCTGCTCCTGTGCTCGACTGCAGGAACAGAGCTGTAGAAGCCAGCAAGCCCCTTGGCTAAACCCCCTCAAATCAACCCATCTCTTCAGGACTTGAGTGGCCCAACAAACACTGCAGCAAGAGTTTATGGGAAGTCCATTTTCACTCCAGCCCAACAAACACTGCAGCGAGAGTTTATGAGAAGTTCATTTTTACTCCCATATTCAACGTCCAACCAAAAATAAACCTACCAGTTTCTCTGAGCTGTCATCAAATGTTCTGTGAGCTGCCAGAGTTATCTGGGGAATGAAAGCTGAAGCCAAGCATTTCATGTGAAACAACATTTTGTGTGTGTGTGTGTGTGTGTGTTCAGTGTTTTTCAAGAGAATCAAACACGTTTCAGCAGGTTGGTGTTGAACAAGTGCATTAATAACGTCGAACGTTTCAAAAGCAACTGGGGCTTGGGGGATGTTAAACCCTAATGAATGTCAAAGCAGCATGCGGTTACAGCTTCTGCGGGAGGGTTCAGAAGCCACCTCCCAGCTGTTGACTCTGTTTAGAGGAGTTAAACGGTCTCCAGGAACATTTAAAGTGTCTTGCCTGGAAGGCCAATGTTAAATGTGTGACATTAAGACTCCTCTTCTGCTCATTGTTCCTGGACTTCCTCAAGGCATTATGTACAGATCTTCTACAGCTTCTCCTTCCAAACTGCCCAAGGCATTTCTAACACACACACACACACACACACACACACACACACACACACACAGAAATCATCTGCTGGTTTCTCACAGTTTTCCTTCCAAAGATACCAGTCCCCTTTTTGCCTTTTAATTTTTTTTTTCTTTTCTTTTTTCTTTTTTCTTTTTTCTTTTTTTTTTCCCCATTACCTGTTTTTTGTGCCAAAGAGAAGTCAACTGTTCATGAGCAACAAAAGTGCTTTGTCGAATATAATCTCTGCCCTCTTTTAGGTACAACCAGGGCAAGAAATTAAAAGAAGGCATGACAAAACAGAGCTTGCAGTTTGGCTGAGTCAGAAGAAGCTAAAGCCCCACTGACTGGATTTTGAGCCCTTTCTTTTGGAGTGGTTCTATACTAGGCATTGGAATCGTCTCCCATCCCTGGGAGATGCAGCTGGATGTCATGGCTGATGTCTACCACAGGAGCTAGCTCTGAACAATTGCCAGGTTATAATGTCTTGGAAGGAGGTAACCATCACTCATAAGTCACAGCAAATGCACTACTAGTAAGCTTTCTCTATGCCCTGATCCCAGTAGGGTCTTACCCATGAGGTGCCCCAACTGTAGCAAGAGAAATCACTGGTACCCAGTGGATCAGTCACTGGTCTCCGGTAGTTCACTGGGGCCCGATATATATCTTCAGCCTTAAGACTTTTGTTAGGTACCAAGGATGCTCATTAGCTGAAGAGTGACAAGGTATGGACAAAGCCCATAAGGCTGAATCTGGCCAAGTGACTCTTCCACTTTGTGATCAGAAAGAGGCAAGCCCAAGAGAAGCAGTGATGTGAAAGATGATGCAAGGTCTCCACTAGCAAAAATCACAGCAGAAGCTGCACAGGACGACTGGTCAGTTCCAGGCTCAGGCAGGTCACAACCTGGTGATGTGACAGCAGGGAAAGTGCTTTAGCTTGTCCCAGAGGCCTGAGGTTTAACCATAGAACTGCTTCTGGTGCCTAAGGCTCTGGAGCAACTTATGGAATCATACAGTAAGCTGTTAGAGGTGGAACTAAGATGGGAGAAAACCCCACACTACCTGTCCTGGCCAGCTGAGATACTTCAAAGAGGATTTTCAGGTCTTCTATTTCTCTGGGTTGTTAAAAGAAGATTGTTTTAGAGCTAAGGCTCCCCAGTTTAGACCTCCTCACATTCTTCATGTGCACCATCTCAAGATTTGTGGGTGCAGATCTGTGTGCCAAAAGGTCTGCTAGCAAAAAGAAAGAAAAGGAAGAACAAGAGGCTCTGCTGCCTACAGCTCAACCGTGAAACATCAGCCTCGTGAAAATGGGGAGGAAACAAATAAAACTGGAGTAAAAATAGGAAAAATCTCAAGGTCCCACAGAACTGGGGCAGGCTGCTCTTATCTCAGCAGCCTGGACCTGTTGTGTGCACGGAGTTTTCTCACCAGGTCAGCTAAGTGTCCTCCCTGGTGAAAAAGAAGATTTGGCTGTATGGCAATGGTAAGATTTTTCATTTCTGTTCATTCTCAGCACTCCAGCTGGGCATGGTGTCTGCATTTTTGACTTGGTCAAAGTCTTTGTTTATTTACTGGTGCTGCAGTACCAGTCCCAGCAAGAGAGTGGCTCACTGTGCCAGGCACTGAGTATGCCCTAATGTGAAAGATGACCTCTGTTCCCCCAGGCCACAGCCACCCCAGTCTAGGTAAGGCATCATCTGTTGTTATTTAATTTCAAGGAGCCAGAGAGGCTCTCTTGAGCACCTAGGTCACATTAATCATAGTTTAGATATAGTTCTAAAATAACCACCTGGCTCCCTGAGTTTTCTTCCCTCATTCAGATGAGCACATCCATTCTCCCCAAACATCCCTTTCCTGTTCAAAACTGCCTTCTTCTCATCAGACTCTCTGCTTGGTGCCACCCAAAGGTGCCCTCAAACCTTTGGATGTGAACATGGCATCTCTGCCTTGAGAGAAGGATGAAATGCAGTATGGTTTGGCCAAAGTTTAACAGATTTGGGCTTCCCAGTTAATGCCACACCTGGATCCACACCAGACTGAAGTTACAAAACATGTAGACATTACTCACGAGAGGCAAGGCCAATGCTTTAAAATAACCTCAACGTTACTGGCAGAACAAAGCCTATTTTTTTTTCCAACAAAAAAAAAAAAAACAAACCTGACTTTGCTAAACACATTTGTGTCACGTGAATTTGGAGACCATGCATGGAAGTCACAGAGGCCTCTCTCAAGTTTTGACTCTGCAATTAAACTCATTTCCCTTCTTCCTTTGGCTTCAGTATGTCGTTTCCCTTGTGACCTGGCTGGAGAAGGTGTGGTTGCTGGAGATGCTGTTGGATTTCCTGGTGAAGGCCAATCGTTTCTTCTTCTTCCTCCAGGGCAGGCACAGGAGCGTGAGTGTAGAGAGGAAGATCTGTCGGAAGTTTGCAGACACCAGGTTGTAGAGGATGGGGTTGATGGCTGAGCTGACGTAGAAGAGGACGTTTGTCAGCATGTAGAAGTAGTGGTAGAAGTTGTAGAGGAAACTGGAAGAACAGATGAATGTAAAAAAAAAAAAAAAAAGCCTGAGCAGAGTGCGGAGGATGGAAATAATTCAAAGGCACAAGGGTGGGGAAAAACAAAAAAGAGCTGCTTTTTTCAGCTAAACTTTCTTGGCAGGGGATGCGGGCTTCCAAGTCTGTGCCAGTGCACGAGCCACCAGGGAAACATCTGTATTTTCAACTGGGACTGGACAACTGTGGCTCAAATGCTTTTACAAAGGTCTCGCCCCAATCACTAGCAGATAGAAGCTTATGTACGCCCTGGATCCAGATGTGATATTTACCTCTTGTGTTCATTTTGCCTTTGCAAATAGACATGCATGAAACTGAGAAGCCAGATGGAAATTTGTTTCTGTGTCTGTGTCATGCATATACATTAGCTTGACTTTTTGGCTGCTGTTCTGGTCTACAGAGCCTGCAAGAAGAGCCAAGATCTGGGAACAGATGTAGCTCTCTCCTCTCCGTAGCACTAAGAGCTCATTCAGCGGGGTCCTTGGGTTGGGATTTGTCTGTAATCTGGGACAGCATTCCCTATTCTAGGGGCAAGCTGATGATAGCATGCTTTTGAAACACACCCTGATCATCACAATAGAATATTTTCAACTAGAATTGGTGTAAAATGCTTTGTGGTTTTTTATTTTATTGGGTTTTAAAAATAATTTTATTTTGGACATATCTTTCCTTGGGACAACTGAGACCGACAGCTCTGAGCTCACTCAGCAGGTCCTTGGGTTGGGATTTGTCTGTAATCTGGGACAGCATTCCCTATTCTAGGGGCAAGCTGATGATAGCATGCTTTTGGAATACACCCTGATCATCACAATAGAATATTTTCAACTAGAATTGGTGTAAAATGCTTTGTGGTTTTTTTATTTTATTGGGTTTAAAAAATAATTTTATTTTGGACATCTCTTTCCTTGGGACAACTGAGACCAACAGCTCTGAGCTCACTCAGCGGGTCCTTGGGTTGGGATTTGTCTGTAATCTGGGACAGCATTCCCTATTCTAGGGGCAAGCTGATGATAGCATGCTTTTGGAATACACCCTGACCATCACAACAGAATATTTTCAACTCGAACTGGTTGAAAATAATTTGTGTTCTTAAAAATTTTACTAGGGTTTTAAAAAATTTTATTTTGGAAATATCTTTCCGCGGGACAACCAAGACCAACAGCTCTGAGCTCGTAAAAGGGTTTATAAACAACGTGGGTCTCATTTTCAGGAAGATGTTTCCCCAGGATCATTTATCTCTGTGGAAATTGCAGACCTTTTTGTTAGCCTAAGCACCGTCTAGTGAAAGATAAATAGATGTGTGCTGGAGTACATCACCCATCCCTCCACACCCCCCTGAGCTCTGCCAAGTCCTGCGTGTCCCATCCAGCTCTTGCAAGCAAAGGTTCTCTTTATGGCTGTGAAGAATTAGCAGAGCAAACCATTCTCTTCTTCGGGGGCAGGCACATGCATTTATAAATGAACACATCAAGCTGCTGCACTCTTTTGATTAGCTACCCTGCTGCTAGTTCACCATTCATAATATGCCTGTAAATTCAGTGTTTTGCTCATGGCTTTTAAAAGAAGAAGTGGAAATATGGGAATGTGAGCACAATGCATAAATTCACACTAACAGCAGACAGGCTCCTCTTCCCCCTCCTCGCTCAATGTGAATGCAGTCATTACACAACTGATGGCTGCTTTAAGTGCTTTTCATATAGGAAAGCAAACAAGAAACACCAGTTTGTCCCAGCGTGTGCCTAGAGCTGCATTTTGATGATTGCAGATAGGTTTGGGTTTTCACCCTGGATGGATGTGCAATTCCATTCAGTAGGCTGCAAGATCCTAAATTACTAATTTTTTGTTTTTATGCTTGGAGCTGATGAAATGTTAATGTCTTGTAGTTACCCTGCTTTTTGGTGTTGTAGATTGGTTTTTTCCTTTCCCCTGTTTATTGCAGCTATCAGACCTGGTCCCTGAGAGAAGAGGGACATTTGCTCCCACATCCAGTTTAAGAGGGACAGGGATCTGCTGGAGAGGGTCCAGCAGAGGGCTACAAGGATAATTAGGGGACTGGAGCACTGCCTGATGAGGAGAGGCTGAGGGCCCTTGGGCTGCTTAGTCTGGAGAAGAGAAGACTGAGAGGGGATTTAATAAATGCTTATAAATATCTGAGGTCAGGAGGTAGGGGACAGATCAATGTGTATAAAGACTGAGAGGGGATTTAATAAATACTTATAAATATCTGAGGGCTGGGGATCAGGAGGTAGGGGGACAGATCAATGTGTATAAAGACTGAGAGGGGATTTAATAAATGCTTATAAATACCTGAGGGCTGGGGGTCAGGAGGTAGGGGGACAGGCTCCGCTCACTTGCTCCCTGGGATAGGACAAGGAGCAATGGATGGAAGCTGCAGCACAGGAGGCTCCACCTCAACACAAGGGGGAACTTGTTTACTGTAAGGGCACAGGCTGCCCAGAGAGGTTGTGGAGTCTCCTTATCTGGAGCATTTCAAGGCCTGCCTGGCTGTGCTCTTCTGTGATTTCCTAGTCCTGTTCTGGCAGGGGGTTTGGATTTGATGATCTCTTGGGGTCCTTTCCAACCCCTGCCATCCTGTGATCCTGTGATCCCCACCTCCATCCTCAGCCTGACCCCACACCGTGCCCTGGCATGGGAGGGGAGTACTTGGAGTACTTGTCCCCCGTGTTGTGACTCACTCTGTCCAGTGGCTGGAGGGGACATAGCAGAACATGAGGCGCCGTATGTGATAAGGGAGCCAACAGACCACGAAGGCAATCACCACAGCACCTGCAAGGTAGGAAAAAAAACCCCACATTACTTTTAGTGAGCAATTCTGTATTAGAGGTGGAAGAAAAAAAGGACCTGTCTGTGTGGTGTTCATTGCTGTCAGCTGTTTTTCCTGAAGCCTCACTTCCTTCTGTTATTGCTGTTGTGCAAAGAATTAATAACCCTGAGGGACAAGCAGCCTGGAACTGTCTGTAAAAGCAAGAAAAACAGAAATAAATAGAAGAGAGCAATAAGCAGGGGGTGGGCAGTGACAGTGTGAAGAGGAACAACAAAAAAATTTAGAGAATCATAGAATCAGTCAGGGTCAGAAGGGACCACAAGGGTCATCTAGGTCCAACCCCCTTTCCATGGGCAGGGACTCCTCACACCACATGTTCAAGGCCAGGTTGGATGAGTCCTTAAGCGACCTGCTCTAATGGGAGGTGTCCCTGCTTATGGCAGGGGGTTGGAACTGGCTGAGCTTTGAGGTCCCTTCCAACCTAAACCATTCTATGATTCTATGATACATCAGGCTGTAGATGATCTCCACAACCTCCCTGGGCAACCTGTGCCAGTGTTTAACCACCCTGACAGGAAAGAACTTCCTCCTAACATCCCATTTAAATCATAGAATGAGAATGGTTTAGGTTGGAAGAGACCTCAAAGATCATCCAGTTCCAACCCCCTGCCATAGGCAGGGACAAATCTCCCCTCTGACAGTTTAAACTCATCTAGCCTGGCCTCAAACACCTCCAGGGAGAGAGCATCCACAACCTCCCTGGGCAACCCAGTCCAGGGTCTCACCAGCCTCATGCTGAACAACTTCTTCCTAACATTCAGTCTGAATCTCCCCATTTCTAACTTGGTTCCATTCCCCCCAGTCCTATCCCTACCTGACAGCCTAAAAATTCCCACCCCAGCTTTCTTGTATGCCTCTTAAGATACCGAAAGACCACAATAAGATCACTTGGGAGCCTTCTCCTCTCCAGACTGAACAGCCCCAACTCCCTCAGTCCCTCCTCACAGGAGAGGTGCTCCAACCCTCAGCATGGCACAGGTAAAGGGCTGCTGTTGGCTCACTCAGACACCGGTCTCAGTGGAAGTGTATCCGCATCTGTCCTTGTGCTTCATGCCCTTGTGGCTCTGGATCCTTGCTCCCAAAGTGCTGGAAGAGACTGTTAGTGCATGTTTCTCTTCCAGGTAGACAGGGAGCCAGGGACACCATAATCCCATTAGTTTGTTCTGTGGAGCCGCTGGCAGCAGTCCCCAGGGTGCTGGGATCACTAAAGAGCCTCAGGAGCCGCTTTCTGGTGCCCTGGGCAACCCAGTCCAGGGTCTCACTAGCCTCATGCTGAACAACTTCTTCCTAACATTCAGTCTGAATCTCCCCATTTCTAACTTGGTTCCATTCCCCCCAGTCCTATCCCTACCTGACAGCCTAAAAAGTCCCACCCCAGCTTTCTTGTAGCCCTCCTTAAGATACTGAAAGGCCACAATAAGACCACCTGGGAGCCTTCTCCTCTCCAGACTGAACAGCCCCAACTCCCTCAGTCTCTCCTTATAGCAGAGCAGCTCCAATCCTCTGAGCATAGCACAGGTAAAGGGCTGCTGTTGGCTCACTCAGACACTGTTCTCAGTGTATCCGCATCTGTCCTTGTGCTTCATGCCCTTGTGGCTCTGGATCCTTGCTCCCAAAGTGCTGGAAGAGACTGTTAGTGCATGTTTCTCTTCCAGGTAGACAGGGAGCCAGGGACACCATAATCCCATTAGTTTGTTCTGTGGAGCTGCTGGCAGCAGTCCCCAGGGTGCTGGGATCATTAAAGAGCCTCAGGAGCCGCTTTCTGGTGGCAGGGCTCTTCCTTTTGCTCTCTGTTTGTGCAATAGCTGAGACAGCCATTACAGGACGCTTGGGTCTGGATATTGCCATCATAAAAATGATTAATTCAAGAGTAAGCAGAGAAAGACGAGGTGGTTTTTTGTTTTTTAACTTTCCAGATTCTAGCTGAAGGACTCAGCGAAGAGTGGAAAATAAAATGGCAGCTGGTTCCGAGGGATAAAAAAGTGCTGCTGGTAGAGAGAGAGAGTTTGTCAATTTAAGATTCAAAAAGGAGCTGTAGCAGGCAATCAAGGGGAAGATTTGTTCCCGTTTGCAATGCTCGTTTCAACCTCTGTATGAAATGACAGGATTCGGGCAGAATCCTAGCAGGAAATAAAGAAATCTCCGTTGCAACGTAACACAATAAAAGACAAGAAGAAAAGCAAGGCTAAATAAAATAATTATGTTAATTTTTTATCCCAAATTTGCTCTGCAGAGAGTAAGGGCCACATCACTCTTGTCCTTTAGGTGACCTGTAAAGGGCTGGGAAGCAGCAAAGCTCTCTCGCCGAGCTCCCCACCACCAGGGCAATGCAGGTTTGGGACGTGGAGGCAAAGGCTGTCCTTCTGCCTTGGGACTCAGAATTTATAGCTGGATGTGGCTCAGACACAGCCACTGCCATGCCACAGGAATTGTATAGGATCATAGAATGGTTTAGGTTGGAAGGAATCTCAAAGCTCAGCCAGTTCCAGCTCCCCTGTGCCATAGGCAGGGACACCTCCCACTAGAACAGGTCGCTCAAGAACTCATCCACCTTGGCCTTGACCCCCTCCAGGGAAGGAGCAGCCACAACCTCCCTGGGCAACCTGTGCCAGTGTCTCACCACCCTCACTCTAAAGAACTTTCTCCTAACAGCCCATCTAAATCTCCCCTCTGACAGTTTAAACCCATTCCTCCTCATCCTGTCATTACAAGACCTTGTCAATGCTCCCAGCCCTCCTGTAGCCCCCTTCAGATATTGCAAGGCCACTCCAAGGTCTCCTGGAAGCCTTCTCTTCTTCAGGCTGAAAAGCCCCAACTCTCTCAGCCTGTCCTCATAGCAGAGCTGCTGCAGCCCTTTGAGCACCTTTGTGGGATCCTCTGGACTGGCTCCAGCAGTTCCATGTCCTTCTTGTGCTGGGGGCTCCTGAACTGCACACAGTACTCCAGGTGGGGTGTGAGGAGAGCAGAGCAAAGGGGCAGAATCCCCTCCCTTGCCCTGCTGCCCACAGCTGCTCTTGTTGCAGCCCAGCACACAGTTGCTCTCTGGGCTGCACTCACACTGCATGCTCATTTAGAGCTTTACATCACCTCAGACCCCCAGGTCCTGTTCCTCAGGGCTGCTCTCAGCCATTCCCCACCCAGCCTGGAGTTGTGCTTGTGTTTGCATCTACCTAGGTGCAGGATCTTACACTTGGCCTTGTTGAACGTCATGAGGTTGGCCTGGGCACACCTCTCCAGCCTGTCCAGGAGGCAGACAGATGTGTTTCTCTGGAAAAACGCAGCTCAGGAGGAACAAGTCTTGCTCTGGTTCCTACTCCTCACAACCATCACTCAGCCAAGAGGCACTGGGGAGTCTTCAGGAACAGGATGGGGAGGGAAGTGTCTATGTCCAGTTTTTGCAGGCATCATCACTAGCAGGGTCATGGCCTAGTTTGTACAAAGATGAAATAATTCCTGGTGTCCAGCTTTGTACTCACAGCTTTATGTCTACTCCACATGCTGCCTCTTTCTAAACACATAATGAAGAGTGGAGGTGGTTACATTCTTCTCAGCCTGCATGGTGTATGAGAGCATCTCCCAGGAATGATGCAAAAGCCATTTGCTCCATAAGGTTTTAGGCAGCTGGAGGGAAGATACTTTGGAAAGGAGGCTGAAGGATCTGGTTTCATTCTCTTCTCTGAGCGACTTCATTACTTCCATCGGAGTATTTTTGGCTGCTCCATGGTCATTGTGCTATTGGATGTAATTCATCACTAGACAGGCTGCAGCTCTTCTGATGCTGTCAAGGGAATGGATTTGACCTGTGTCTGATCTTGCCCTGAGGAGCTTTGATGGCACTTTGATGGAGACAGCTCCTAAATGATGTGGGAGAAGTGGGGAGAACCACCAGGAAACAGGAAGGGGACTCTGAATACCTGCCTGCCTCCCTCTCACATTTCTGAGCACCTGCTTTTGGCCACCTCCAGAAATTAATTTCTCTGTTGGATGGCCCCTGGATTTGCCCTGCATGGAGCAGGATTGCTCCCAGGGGCCACAGGAAAACTGATAGTCTCCAGCTTTTCCATCTCTGTCCACCAGCATCGTGCCAATAGCAATCAGTCAACATCACAGCTCCAGCCTGTCTGCATTCCCAGTGCCTGTAGAGGATTAGTTGGATTTCCAGGCTGTGAAAGCAGCTTCCCAAATGGCTTCCAGCACAAGCTCATTTGTACACATCTGAATTTTTGCTCTGGCAGGTCCCAGCTGTTTGCCCCTGCGTTGTGGCTCTTTAAGAACAGCAGGATCTGGATGCTTTCTACAGCAAATCTTAAAGAGTTTAACACATCTGCCTGTTAAATTTACCAACAAGGCAAATGAAAGTGGCTTTCACCTCGTAAAAGAGCTCTGCTTCTGGTGCTCAGACAGTGCTGTGCCAAAAAAAAAAAAAAAAAAAAAAAAAAAAGCAGGCAGGGATCTCTAGCAGCTTAAAAAACATCTATTGAGACAAATATCATAGCATTATAGAATCATAGAATCTATCAGAGTTGGAAGGGACCACAAGGATCATCTTGTTCCAACCCCCCTGCCATGCCTAGGGACACCCTACCCTAGATCAGGCTGCCCACAGCCTCATCCAGCCTGGCTGCAAACATCCAGTTTGGGGAAGAGGAGGCTCCCAGGTGACCTTATTGTGGCCTTCCAGGATCTGAAGGGAGCCTACAGAAAAGCTGGGGAGGGACATTTTAGGCTATCAGGTAGTGACAGGACTAGGAGTAACGGAGCAAAGCTGGAGGTGAGGAGATTCAGACTGAATGTAAGGAGGAAGTTCTTCAGCATGAGAGTGGTGAGAGCCTGGAATGGGTTGCCCAGGGGGTTGCTTGGGTCCACTTCCCTGGAGGTTGCTGGATGAGGCTGTGGGCAGCCTAAGCTAGGGTAGGGTGTCCCTGGGCATGGTAGGGGGCTTGGAAGTAGATGATCCTTGTGGTCCCTTCCAACCCCGACTGATTCTATGATTCTATGATGTAGCCCAGTGCTTGATGGGCTAACTGTCCAGGATGGTGTTTGTGTGGCTGAAGATTTCCTGCTTCTATTTTCTGAACTAAAAATAAGCCAGACCCATCCCTCATCCCTAATTAATTCAATGTGGTTTTATTAGGAGCAGGGCTGCTGCATGGTACTTATGACATTGGAGCAAACAAGAAGCCAAAGCTGTGGATCAGCCCAGGGCTGGGGAGTGGAGAAGGGATCTGAGCAAGCTGACCTCGGTGTGCTGGGGGTGCCAGGGAATGATCATTCCACCTGGTTGAATCTTCATTTCCCCTTCTAAATCAACCCCCAAATTTAAATGTCTATTAAGCCCTGCATTAGTACATCCTGTGGCTTTCTGTTTTGTCCAATAATAGCTATCTTCCCTGCCTGTTTGGACCACATCCCAAGGAAGAGAGGCAGGAGGAAGCCCTGTTTGTTTATGGCACAGGAAGCCTCGTGGAGGGGAACATCCATTTCGAGTGACATCTTTTTTCATTGTGCAAAAGAAGATTTAAACTGTGCCAGCCTTGATTTTCAGACTAAACTGGATGTGGAAGCAATCCTGGAAGTTAAATTGTATTAGGTCACACTGAGTATTTTTATTTTACCTGGTCTGCATCCTGTGGCCAACGTCTCACAAAACCCACATGGTGTTGGCATGAGCATGGAGCAATGGATGGTGTGTCAAAAGGCCATGGGGAGTGCTCGGTGGCTGCTTGGACTGAGCACAGGAGTCACACTCAGGAGGGATTTTCAGCCCCTCCTCCTCCTTTTAAGGCCATCTGAGGTTTGGGGTGACCCAGAGCTTTGGGGCAGTGATGGGTAAAGTGCCTCTGCTGACAACTCACGTGGGACCCCAGGGATCTGCTGCAGTACAAGGCACTTGGCTGCTGTTTTCCAGCTTGCTTTAGCTCTTCCACCCACTCTGGGCTCATATCATTCTATCTTCTCATTTCTCTTCAAGAGAGGGAGAAAAGAGGAGCTGCTCCCTCTTTTAACTACTGAGAGAAGTTCAGATCCATCCTTCCTTGATAGTTTTGTTCAGATTATTTTGGCCAATCTATTTCTTTTTCCTCGCATTTCAAGGGGAACAGAAACAGATTCAGCTGAGGAACAAAGTGTTGTAATATCTGAGCAAATTGTAGGACCATAGAACAGTTTGGATGGGAAGAGACCTTTAAAGCTCATCTAGTCCAACTCCACTGCAGTCAGCAGGGACATCTGCAACTAGAGCAGGTTGCTCTGATCCCCAAATAACCTGATCTGGAATGGCTTCAGGGATGAGGGATGAAGCACCTGCTGCCTCTGAGCAACCTGTTTCACCTGCATCATTGTAAAAGATTTTTTCCTTATATGTATGCTAAATCTCCCTCTTTCAGTTTAAACCATCACCTGCTGTCCTGTCACAACAGGCCTTGCTAAAAAATCTGTCTCCATCTTTTTGATTAGCCCCTTTAAGTACTGAAAGGCCACTAGAAGGTCTCCCTGGAGCCTTATATTCTTCAGGCTGAACTCTCTCAGCCTCAAGATCACAGCAGAGATGTTCTGGCCCTCAGATCATTGCTGTGATCTCCTTTGGACCTGTTCCATACACATTCCATATCCTTATTTTGCTAAGGACTCCAGAGCTAGACCCATCACTGCAGGTAGAGGGTGTGCAGAATAGACTAGAGGGGCACAGTCACAGGATCACAGCATGTTAGGGGTTGGAAGAGACCCAAAGAGATCATTGAGTCCAACCCCCCTGCCAGAGCAGCACCATATAATCTAGCTCAGGTCACACAGGAACACATCCAGACAGGCCTTGAAAGGTTCCAGAGGAGACTCCACAACCTCTCTGGGGAGCCTGTGCCAGTGCTCTGGGACCCTTACAGGAAAGAAGTTCCTCCTTGTGTTGAGCTGGAACCTCCTGTGCTGCAGCTTCCATCCATTGCTCCTTGTCCTATGGCAGGGAGCAAGTGAGCAGATCCTGTCCCCCCTCTCCTGACCCCCAGCCCTCAGATATTTAGAAACAGTTATTAAATCCCCTCTCAGTCTTCTCTTGTCCAGACAAAGCAGCCCCAGGTCCCTCAGCCTCTCCTCATCAGGCAGTGCTGCAGTCCCCATGCAGCCCTCTGCTGGACCTTCTCCAGTAGATCCCTGCCCTTCTTAAACTGAGGAGCCCAAAACTGAACTCAGCCCCCTCCCTCCACTTGCTGATCTCTTCAGAGTGAGGAGTTGCCTGCTCTGTACTGACCCATGTGAACAACATCTCCCAGCCTTTTTTGCACTCCACCTCGTTGGGGGCCAAGTGCCTCTGATGCTGCCCAAGGAACACACGCTCCAGCTGGTACCCATAGTCTCTATGACAGTGTTATGGGGCTCATGTCAGGGATTTGCTTTAATGTTTCTTTCTGGAGAAACAACCCTTGCCTCTTCAAAGCTTCTGGGGTTTATTTAGTTGAGCAGCTCTCATAAAGGGGAGGAAGTGTCACCATGCTGTTTGAGAAGGGGTAAAATCTGGGGCAAGTGTAGATGTAGCTGGCACTGCCCAGCTAAACCTCAAGGCACTGTTTGTATTACCATGATGCTCCACCTGACAGGTCCCAGACAGTATTTACACCAGTGGGCATCAAACCAGAGATTATGGAGCTGGAAGGGTGGGGATGAGCCTAGTAAAATTAAGGCTGCTCATGCTGGTGTTTGGGTATTTGCAGAAGAAAGGATTTCCATAAAAAGTCAGTAACAGGACTGGGAGCCGCAGTACACACCAGTAACACTCAGGAGAGGAGAGGAAAGGAGGAGCAACTGGGAATAGCGATGGGCTTGGGAAGCCCTCAACTCCTTTAGGCACCATAGAAAACATGCAGCATCTGGTAGCTGCAATTCCTCTGTGCTCTGTACCTGCTCCAGTGCCTCAGTGCCCTTCTTGGAGTGAGAGGCTTCAAACTGAGCACAGTATTCATGGTGCTTTGGAAGCCAGATATGGGATCTCACACTCTTCTTGCCAGCTTCAAGGCTCCTATTTGGTAAGATTAAATACACCCAACCTGGCATCCTCTGCATCCCTTCTCTTCTCTCCCCTCCAGTTTGGAGTGCCACTTATCCTTTGTTCTTCTCAAACTGATTTCTCCTCACTGGAGGGAACCTTGAGGCTGCTTTTACTGCATGCTTCTGCAGTGACTAAAGCCCTGGCCAGACTTGGTGTTTAAAAACACATCAGTTAGCTTTTTAAACACTCACACTGAGGGGCTTTATCACCTGGAAAATCTGCTCGCTGGCCATGACCAGCCCTAGATTCATCTTCAGGGATGCAGCAACAGGAGGCTGGAGCATAGCAGAGATGGTTTGCCAGCCTGAGCTGCAGTGCCAGCAGGGGGACAGGTCTTGGGAGAGAAGAAAAAAAAAAAGGCTCCTTGTCACAGGAGCCTCTCCTCAGGGGGTGTTTACAGAGCACTCTGACACCACTCACTTTCTGTCCCTTGGCAGGCTGGAAAGTAAACCCATCCAAACAAACATCTTCTGGGAAAGATACACAACTGTTGGATGGCTGCTTTATCCTCCCGAGTTTTGGTGTGACACTTCAGCTGTTAAACTCAGCCTCTACTCAGGCTTAGTGTCACAGGGGTGTTGCAAGAAGTCCACTTGGAGTGGCTCAGAGTTTTTTTGCTAGGGATAGAAACCGCCGCGGATTTAGTTCATTTTCTTGCAAAAGAAGTGATTCATCAGACCAATCTGATTTTCTTGGCATATGGGAATGATGAAATGCAACTGCTTGGAACAGCAGTGAGGAGAAATGAATCACCTCCTCAAAAAAAGTGGTGTCCCTCAGGGGTCAGTGCTGGCACCAGTGCTGTTTAACATCTTTTTCAGTGACACGGAGAGAGGAGTCAGTGCAGCCTCAGCAAGTCTGCAGCTGGCGCCAAGCTGTGTGGCACAGTCGACTTGCTAGAGAGCAGGGATCCATCCAGAGGGACCTGGACAGGCTGGAGAGGTGTGGCCAGGCCAACCTCATGGCATTCAACAAGGCCAAGTGCAAGGTCCTGCACCTGGGTGGATGCAATTCCAAGCACAACTCCAGGCTGAGTGTGGATTGGCTGAGAGCAGTCCTGAGGAAAAGGACCTGAGGTGGATGCAAAGCTCAAGATGAGGCTGCAGTGTTGAGTGCAGCCCAGACAGCAACTGTGTGCTGCGCTGCAGCAAGAGCAGTGTGGGCAGCAGGGCAAGGGAGGGGATTGTGCCCCTTGGCTCTGCTCTCCTCAGACCCCACCTGCAGCACTGTCTGCAGTTCTGGAGCCCCCAGCACAAGAAGGACATGGAACTGTTGGAGCCAGTCCAGAGGAGCCCATGAAAATGCTGATAAGGCTGCAGCAGCTCTGCTATGAGGACAGGCTGAGAGAGCTGGGGCTCTGCAGCCTGAAGAAGAGAAGGCTTCCAGGAGACCTTGGAGTGACTTTCCAGTATCTGAAGGTGGCCTGCAGGGAGGCTGGGGAGGGACTACTGACAAAGTCTTGTAATGACAGGATGAGGAGGAATGGGTTTAAGCTGGATGAGGGGAGATTTAAACTGGATGTTAGGAGGAAGTTCTTCACAGTGAGGGTGGTGAGACACTGGCACAGGTTGCCCAGGGAGGTTGTGGCTGCTCCTTCCCTGGAGGTGTTCAAGGCCAGGATGGATGAGGCTTTGAGTGTCCTGATCTAGTGGGAGGTGTCCCTGCCTGTGGCACAGGGGGGGTTGCAACTGGGTGAGCTTTGAGTTCCCTTCCAACCTAAACTATTCTATGATTCTATGAAAACTTTTTGTACAGGAAGGGAATTATTAATGCAGTAATTAACACACTGCAGGCTGCATGGATGCTTCATTAATACTTGGCCTCTAGTATTCCTCAAAGAAATGCAGAGATCCCCTAAACCATCGTTTAAAAACTCTTAGATCTTGAGTAACAACAACAACCACATGGTTTGACTTCATCTCCTGAAAAGCATCTCACTGAGGCATCACCCAGCCAGCTGTGGGAGGCTGAGTGATATCCTTTTAATTAGTTAAACCTCTCTAAGTGCTTCCTAAATGTGTTCACTAAGCAGCTTCTGTAACGAAGCAAGTGCTACCTAGAACTGATTACATTTTAATTGGCTTAGCCAACATCCAGCCAGGGACCTGCAAAGCCTCCCCTCGATGTCCATCAATTTGCCTCAGTGCTGTTATCAGAGCTGAGCTCTGCCATTCAATAACTCCTTCCTTCCATCCGTGGCAGGAACTAATCTGACAGGCCATCAGGGAGGTGCTGAGGGCTGCTCAGAGGGGAATGGGCTGCAGGCTGCTGTATTGATGGGGACAATTAGTCCATGTCACCAAACTATCCCCTTTCAGGATGATGTTGTGGCCAAAGAGTGCTTCCAGCCCGAGCCATACTCAAATATGCCCTCATTTTTGAGCAGCTGTTTGGAAATAGGATATTGAGGTGGGAAAGGTTTATATTTTCTCTATGTAGATACAGTATGCAATGGTCTGGGCAGTGCCCATGAGGTTTTACCAGGTGAAGACTGCTTATTCTGAAGGGAGGGTGTCTTCAAGGTGGATTTAAGAAGTTGTCAAACTATTGGCACACCAGGCTATGCAATCAGAGAATATTAACACTTCTGCAAAGCATCAAATGGTGTTCAAGAGTCTCAGCTCCTCAGCACTGCAGTACAGCCAAGAAATAGTAATGAAAATTGGAAATGGAGAAATGCAAGGAACATTGGAGGGCTGGAGGAGGGTAGGAAATCTCTTGGCAGGAGGTTTGTTTTAGCACTGGTGCAGACAGTGCCCTGTCATCCTCACTGAAAGGATTGGGAAGATGCCAGCACTTGGAGCTCTCTGGATTTGGATTCTCTCACCTGGTGAATGCTGACAGCAGAGAGGGAACTACAGTCAGAAATCACAAGCTGAAGAATTAATGAGGTGGCTCCCAGGCAGCAGGGCTGACACCTTCCTCGTTCCTGATCTCTCTAATTATTTTGTAAATCACCCAAGTCAGACAGTGCCAAGAAGACAGACAAATGCTACCGAAGAGGAGGGGAATGATGATGTTGTGGATGTTTTGGATGAAGCTGTTAGCCTGACTCCTCTTAGCTTTTACTTCAAAGTAAATAAAGACAAAATCTCCACAGATCTGGAGGAAGGAAGGAAGGAGTTTGCTGTTCTGCTTTCATCCAACAGCTCTCCACACCACGATCTGCAAAAAAAGTCTTTTCTGAGCCCTAGCTTTACAAATTCTGAAGCAATCCTCCCTTAAAACAAAACAAAGCTCTCTGTACTTCAGGCTGAAGATCACTTTGGGAAATGGAAACTACTTTAACCTTCATGAAGCTCTGATTTTGTGCCAAAACTTTTATTAGCACAGACAATTTTTCTTTCCCTTCTATAAACTTGTCCAGAAAGAGCACATGAGTGGATTTCAGGATAAATCATGCACGTCCTTGTGTATTTTTTTGCTACTTTTCAGACAGCTCAGGGGCCTGATATGTTTAAAAAAAAAAATAAAAAAATATATATATAAATCACACAGCTTGTGAAGAAGAGATGACAAAAGAAAATGTGAATCAAGCACCTCCAGTAATCAAGCAGCTCTGAAAAAAGAAATGGAGCTGGATTTGATTCTGCCCCTTTACTCTGCTCTCTTCAGACCCCACCTGAAGTACTGTGTGCAATTCAGGAGCCTTCAACACAAGAAGGACATGGAACTGCTGGAAAGAGTCAAGAGGAGGCCACAAAGATGCTCAGAGGGCTGCAGCAGCTCTGCTGTGAGGACAGGCCGAGAGAGTTTGGGCTCCACAGCCTGGAGAAGAGAAGGCTTCCAGGAGACCTTGGAGTGGCCTTGCAGTATCTGAAGGGGGCTACAGGAGGGCTGGGACTATTGACAAGGTCTTGTAATGACAGGATGAGAGGGAATGGGTTTAAGCTGTCAAAGGGGCGATTTAAACTGGATGTTAGGAAGAAGTTCTTCACAGTGAGGGTGGTGAGACACTGGCACAGGTTGCCCAGGGAGGTTGTGGCTGCTCCCTCCCTGGAGATGTTCAAGGCCAGGTTAAATGAAGCCTTGAGCGACCTGTTCTAGTGGGAGGTGTCCCTGCCTATGGCACAGAGGGGTTGGAACTGGCTGAGCTTTGAGATTCCTTCCAACCTAAACCATTCTATGATTCTATGATTTCAGCCACACTTGCTAGATAAAAAAAAGCTTTACTGCATGATGTGGTGAATCACAGAAAGAACTGAGGGGGAAGTTTCTTATCTGCTGCTTCTTCCTCAGTCCAGAAAAGGAGAAAATGGTCACTCCCCATTGCCTTCCCAACAGGGAAGGGAGATCACTCCTGTGGTACACATATCTGCACACCAGTGCTACACCTGACCCACTTCTGCACCATTTCAGGCTCCAGACTGGAGCCCCCTCTTTTGCAAACTTATTTTCTCTTGTTTTGCAGTACATTAATGTGCTGGTTTGAGGCTAATTGGAATATTTTAATGAGAAAAAAATAGATTAGGTTATAGGCTGTGAAAAGAAAACAATGGTGATGTGCACTTCATTCACAGGTTTACTGAGATGTATAAAAGCAAGGGCACAAACATAGATAAGACAGAGTCAGTCGCTCTCTGTCTGCAGAGTCTGAGCTCTTTCTCCTTGCCTTCTAGTTGGATCTGTGTAACCCAACTAATCAATTCTGTTTCTAACCCCCCTTGCTGATCTCTCTGATTTACCTTGCACATAAGGTAGATTCTGGGATAAGATTGGGAGGTGGGGAGAAGGTGGGAGGGTGTTTGGGAACCCCTCTTGGGGACTCTGATTTCTGGGAGGGGCATCGTGTTTCTGTGTTACCTTTAACTTGTATATTTAAGTATACAGCTGTAAATATCTTGTAAATACCTGCTTTTAATATCTTGTAAATACCTGCTTATATATTGTGCTAAGCTTTGAATATAAAGCTTCAGTACTTAACTTCCAGCCGGCTGAGTCTAGTCTGGGTGAATTCAAATGTGTTTGGGGCAGGGTGGGGAACTCTTGAACCATCACAGTTAGGAAGGCAAAAAATTGTCTGGAGAAGAAGAAGAAGAACATTAAGCTTGTTCAGAGAAAGGAGGGCTGTTTTGCAGTGCTACAGAGGAAATGTGGACCTCTTGCTGAGGGGACATCTTCCACCGGCACCCAGCGCTCAGGGAATGGCAGGTGCAAATTTAGGCTTCGCTCTTATTATTCATGAAGGGTTCTCTCTTCTTGGCATTAAAGGAGTACACAAAACTAAAAACAGAGAGAGAGGTGTGAGAAGTTGCAGGCCAAGTGAGAAAAGGCAGCTTCTCACTTAATGGCAGAAGGCAGAAGCGTTACGAAACAGAAAAGGATTGCAGGGAACCGAGGGACCAGCACTGCCCTGTCCTGTCAGGAAGAAATAGATGGAGAAAGAAAGAACCCAGAGAATAAACAAACATTCTCCCAAATTTGAAGCTTTGAGGCAAGACCTGGACAATATTGGCACACGCCAGCATTTGGGGGCAGTTTAAATTTCCAAAAAGAGAATATTTTAATGTAAAAAACTGTTTTGGGTGAACGTCTTTACCACTTCCAACCTGTTAGTCTTCAGCTCGTATTAACTCAGTCTCTTGTAGGCAGTTGCATGCCACAGCTGGCTAAGGTGAGTACTTACGTAAGACCCTCACGCCGTGCTTCAAGGCTTGGACCCGACCAGGCTCCATGGACATGCTGAGCATCGTCTGCTGCCCACCGATGGTGCAGACCTGGTTTTCCTGGGCAGCCTGCTTGAACATGACCATCAGCTGGTTGGCGATGATGGTGTTGAGCACAGAAATGACCACCATGGGGAACACAAAGGAGATGAAAGTGTTAACCTGCAGGGGAGAGACAGCGTACAGTCAAGGGATGAGAAGGCTCAGTGGAGCAGGAATTTTCCTCTCCCACACCAACAGACAAACAGCCTGCAGTGGAAAGCTTCTCTCTTTTTCTCTGTTGACTTTGGCTTTCGAGGGCGTGTGGCACAGAGGGAAGACTCAAACACCGCTGACATATTGTGCTGGTTTGAACTAATTGGAGGACTTGAATGAGAAATTAGACTATAGGCTGAGAAAGGGAAAAAAACCAAACCTGATGATGCTACTTCACTCATAGCTTTACTGAAGAAAAAAAAAGTTTAAGAGTTGTAACCCAAATACGGATAAGTCAGACAGTCAGACTGTTTCAGACTGCTTTGGGCTGTGGCTCTTACATGGCTTTTTCCTCCTGCCTTTCGTAGCTGAATCTGAATAATTCCACTAACTTCCTTCCTCCTGCTAATCCCCCCTGGCTGATCTACCTTTGCCTACCTGCTGCATAAAACAGATGTTGAGATAAGATTGGGGAAGGGGGGAAGGTGGTAGGGGTGGTTGGTTTCCCTTCTTAGGGATTTTGATCTTTATTACCTTTTTGCTGTATATATCTGTAAATACCTGGAGGTGTTTAAGGCCAGGCTGGATGAGGCTGTGGGCAGCCTAATCTAGGGTAGGGTGTCCCTGCCCATGGCAGGGGGGTTGAAACTAGATGATCCTTGTGGTCCCTTCCAACCCTGACTGATTCTATGATTTTTCCTCTTTCTCAGTGTTTACAAATTAGGATGTTTCATTGTTTTTTTTTAAGCTGTGATGTAGCCTGAGCAGCTCTGTGTATGTATGGCCAGTGGGGGCTATATAGGAAGATAATAAATTTAAATTCAAAAGCAGTTGTTCAGCATGAGAGTGGTGAGAGCCTGGAATGGGTTGCCCAGGGAGGTAGTGGAGACCCCATCCCTGGAGGCATTTAAGGCCAGGCTGGATGAGGCTGTGGGCAGCCTGATCTAGGGTAGGGTGTCCCTGGGCATCGCAAGGGGGTGGAACTAGATGATACTTGTAGTCCCTTCCAACCCTGACTGATTCTATGATTCTATGAATTATGTTATACATTGTAAATATCTGCTTGGATATTGTGCAAAGCTGTAAATAGAAAGCTTCATTCCTTAACTTCCAGCCGACTGAGTCCTAGCCTGGCTTATTTCAAAGTGTGTGTGTCGGGCAGCTAACTGCTAAACCACCACGCATATGCTCATTCACGTAGGTCAACACCCCAGAGCAGGCACATTCACACGCACCCAGTTATGTTGTCTTCTCCTTTTGCAGTGCACTTCATTGCCAGAAATGCCTCAACCAAAAGATGCCATTGATCTTTTCATCTCCTGAACAGCAGGATGCTCCTTAGCTTTCATTATGCATACTGTGACTTCTAAATAACAGCTTGTTATTGTGTTTTGGTTTTTTTTTTTTTTCCTTTATTACGAGCACTCCTTGGGATCTTTTAAACTTTCTTATTTATTTATTTATTTATTTATTTTCCTTCCTGCCCTTTCCTTGCAAATTTGATGACGGCGTTTTGTTATCCCGTAACCAAATTATTCAATAAACCTTGTGCCTTAAAGGATTAAAATTGATCGGAATAAACAAGTGGAAGTTGTAATGGCTTCAGTGCAAATGATTGTATTACAGCAGTTTTGATAAAATTAAATGGAGGATCAAATTAAGCAGGGGTTGAATCAAGTGGTAGTCACTGCTTGCGTCGAATAAATGTGGGAAAGCTTTGGGAGGGCTTTATGGGGATGTCTGGAAACCCTACTGGAGGTAAACTTAAACAGCCCAGGGAAATGGAGGCATGTGCAGGATTTGCTGCCTGGCTGTGGCAAGGTGACTGTGGTGGGATGGTGAAATGATCTTTACTCTCATCAGACCCCACCTGGAGCACTGTGTACAGTTCTGGAGCCCCCAACAGAAGCAGGACATGGAACTGTTTGAGCCAGTCCAGAGGAGCCCATGAAGATGCTCAGGAGGCTGGAGCACCTCTGCTATGAGGACAGGCTAAGAGAGTTGGGGCTCTGCAGTTTGCAGAAGAGAAGGCTTTCAGGAGCCTTCCAAGATCTGAAGGGGGCCTACAAAAATGCTGGGAGGGACTATTCACAAGGTCTTGCAATGACAGGATGAGGAGGACTGGCAGAGAGGAGATATAAACTGGATGTTAGGAGGAAATTCTTTCCAGTGAGAGTGAGACACTGGCACAGGCTGCCCAGGGAGGTTGTGGCTGCTCCCTCCCTGGAGGGGTTCAAGGCCAGTGTCCTTGAGTAACCTGTTCTAGTAGGAGGTGTCCCTGCCTGTGGCACAGGGGGGTTGGAACTGGATGAGCTTTAAGGTCCCTTCCAACCTGAACCGTTCTATGATTCTGTGATGGTCAGGGGCTGTGTTCTGATGGTGAGGGGGCTTGGTGGGATGGTGAGGGGCCATGGGAGGTGCTGTGATCACCCTCCCTGCAGCATGGAGGGGCTGGGTGCCTGCAGGGCTCATCCTTTCGCTGTAAGGCTCAGGAGAAGGCTCAGCACATCGCTGAGTAAATGTGGGACAAACCAAAAGCCCCTTGCATTTTTTTAGAGTTTCAAAACATCAAGAAGGCTTGAGCTGTGTCTGCAAATCACCGTGGAAGCTTTTTTAATTAGCAGCAATAAAATGACAAAAAGTTAAAACTGCTAAACACAACAGGGACCTTTGCCTCGAGGCAGAGCTAAAAGGCAGGCTGACTTCTGCCCCAAGGAGCTACTTCTGTTGCATCTCAGTGCTCTGAAACACAGATACAACCCTGCACCCCAAGCCAACCCCACGTCCCTCTGCAGACTGCAAACCCAAGGAAGCCTAATCCACACATATGGGGGCTCCATCTGCTCAGATGCAGACATCTCTCCTCCACCCACTCACCCACGCAGGACCATCACCTCAGTGTACAAGCATTTGCTATCCACACACAGCATCTAGTACAGATGTGTGGTCTTTTTGCCCTGGAGGCATTCAGAAATGCCAGAGATGAATGGAAAGATGGAGAAAGAGTCCAACCACATCCCCAAGATGCTAAGAGGGGGATCCATAAAAGGGTGAAATAAGAAGCAGATGAGCATAGGGAGTGCAGGTGCACTGGCAATCAGAAGAACTTGAGTTTCTTTGTTCCTAAGTTTGAGAGGGATGCAATTCCTCCTCTGGTGAGGACAGGCAGTGTTATTGTTGCCAAAGGTTTCTTTAGACGCATCAAGTCTCTATTCAGCTTTGCGCTCCAGAGCTCAATGTGTTTAGCAAGAGTTACCAGCTGGGTTTCCTCTCTCGCAACCCACATGATGAGAACATCCTCTCTCCTTTGTGCTGGCAATAATAATAGAGCTCCTCTGTGGACTGAGGAAATTCTTCGATACACACCACCGACACAAGCTGTTAATGGCCTCTTTTGTTACATATATAGCAGCTTTACAAAGCTTCTCAAAGGCTTCGCAGCCGCCTGCATATGTGGAAGAGTTTGGAGCCACAGTGAGATGCTAAGGAATATCATTAAGCAGTAGGGACCAAGCTCTCAGCCGAAGGAGAACCATTGGTTTCGCTGACAGAGTAATTTGTGCTTGTAAAGAGCCTGCTTCGCTTATTTAGAACACGAAAAGTTCCACCTAAACATAAGGAAAATCTTCATTACTTCTTGACTGAGCAGTGGACCAGAAAGTTTGTGGAGTCTCTTGTGGAGAGATCCCAAGCCCATCTGGACACTGTGATCCTGGGCAACCTGTTCAGGGTGACCCTGCTTTAGCAGCAGGGGTTGGATTGGGTGATCCCCAGAGGTCCTTTCCAACCTCCATCATGCTGGGATTCTGTCTTTTAACCTTCACAAAGCATCTGTGCTGGGCTGATGCACACAGGAATGAAGTGGCTTGCTCAAACTTATTGGGCCAAAGTCAGAATCAAGCCTTATAATTCCCCACTCCCACATCCTTAGCTGCTGATGCTCCTTCCCTACTGCTGAACATCAGCAAAAGCAAACACTTAGCTCTGGAAATGCTTCACTTCATCACCTGAGCTTCAGAGTTTCTTGGCTTCCATTCAAAATCTTCATCTTAGCTATTTGAGTCTTGCCTAATATAAATGAGCAAGACTCAAAAAAAGTCTTGCCTGAGCTTTCTTTAAATCCTTAATTCATTCCATAATTGTATTATGCAGTCTTTAAAGAGCCTGGGAAATTGTCTGGTTCCCTTTTAGCATTGACTTTCCATTTATGAATTGTTACAGTAAAAGTGTGACAATTGCCTGCTTTCTAGCAAAGGATTTATTTAAAGATTTTTTTTTCCCCCAATGTCTGTGTTTGTACCAAAACTCTCATACGGTTTAAAAAGAAAAGAAAATCGATATTTTCCCCAGAAGCAGAAGGTTTTCATTTGCAGAAAGAATTATTTGCAAAGACAAACTCTTGAGTACCATAAATGCTAGGAAAAACAAATCCTCCTCCTGCAAACACTCAGTGGTTCACTTTTTCTGGTGAGCTGCTTGCTGAGTTGCATCAGTCTGGACACAGTGCATGTCAGTGCAGTGACACTTCATCTCCAGGTGACTTTGCTGGAGATGATGCCTCTAACACCTCTCCAAAGCTAGTGGAAAGCTTTCCCCCCCAACCCTGCTTCAAGAAGAGCCAGTCTGGAATTTCAGGACTAGATCACAGAATTGTAGAATCATAGAATCAGTCAGGGTTGGAAGGGACCACAAAGATCATCTAATTCCAACCCCCTGCCATGCCCAGGGACACCCTACCCTACATCAGGCTGGACAGAGCCTCTGCCAGCCTGGCTGCAAACACCTCCAGGGATGGGGTCTCAACTACCTCCCTGGGCAACCCATTCCAGGCTCTCACCACTCTCATGCTGAACAACTTCCTCCTCACATCCAGTCTGAATCTCCCCACTTTCAGTTTTGCTCCATTCCCCTTAGTCCTTTCACTACCTGAGAGTCTAAAAAGTCCCTCCTTAGCTTTTTTGTAGCCCCCCTTCAGATATTGGAAGGCCACAATAATGTCACCTGGGAGCCTCCTCTTCTCCAAACTGAACAGCCCCAACCATTTCAATCTGTCTTCATAGCAGAGGTGCTGCAGCCCTCTGAACATCCTCATGGCCTTTCTCTGGACACACTCCAGCATGTCCACATCTCTCTTGCAGTAGGGGCTCCAGAACTGGGTGCAGTACTCCAGGTGGGGTCTCATCAGAGTGGAGTAGAGGGGGAGAGTCAATACTCAAAGATCTTCTAGAGCAGAAAGATTTGGATGGGTGTTTAATGGGATTTATTACAGCATAAGTGGGATGAAAGTGACTATGGCTGTCAGACAACACCTATGGGACCGTTTAGGTCCTTAGATTGCTTTGCAGCTATAATTGGGTGTTGGTCTCTTCTCCTGAATATCAGGTGATAGGACAAGCGGAAATGACCTCAAAATGCACCAGGGGAGGTTTAGGCTGATCATTAGGAAAAAAAATTCTTTACTGAAATAGTGGTCAGGTATTAGAACAGGATCCCCAGGGAGGTGGTGGAGTCACCATCACTTGAGGTGTTAAAAAGCCCCTGTAGGCATGGTAATTTGGGACACGGCTTACTGGGTATGGTGGTGTTGAATTGATAATTTGGTCATCAGATCTTTTCCAGCTTTTGATCATGAGGTCTTTTCCAGCTGAAACAATTTGATGGATCTATGATCACTCCTGTTCTGGGAAGGAGGATTTAGACGGTGTGCAGGTTAATTTTCTTCTTGAAAGTCTTAGGGTTTATGTTGGCTCACCATAGAAAAGACAGCTTGTGTGACAGCAGATCTAAAGGAATTCTATATTCAGGTTTGTTTGGATGCTCAAGCAGAATGGCCTAGCCTCACTTCTGCTATCATCCAGCATGGTTCACAGGCTTACAGGATTTCAGGGGTTGGAAGAGACCCAAAGAGATCATCAAGTCCAACTCTCCTGCCAGAGGAGGACCAGACAATCTAGCTCAGGTCACACAGGAACACATCCAGACAGGCCTTCAAAGTCTCCAGAGAAGGAGACTCCACAACCTCTCTGGGAGATGCCAGTGTTCTGCGACCCTTACAAGAAAGAAGTTCCCCCTTGTGTTGAGCTGCAACCTCCTGTGCTGCAGCTTCCATCCATTGCTCCTTGCCCTATCCCAGGGAGCAAGTGAGCAGAGCCTGACCCCCAGTCCTCAGATATTTATAAACATTTATTAAATCCCCTCTCAGTCTTCTCTTGTCCAGACAAAGCAGCCCCAGGTCCCTCAGCCTCTCCTCATCAGGCAGTGCTCCTGTCCCCTCATCATCTTCATAGCCCTCTGCTGGACTTTCTCCAGCAGATCCCTGTCCCTCTTCAACTGGGGAGCCCTCTCCATTAAAACTGGTGTGCTTGCATCAGTGTAAACCCACCAGGTCCAAGGTGTCTGCTCAGCACCACAACAGACAGAGGTGTGCAGCACGAGCAGCATGCAGAACAAAGCTGTGCATGGAAAGGCTTAGCACTGGCTGCTCTCTAGTGTAAAAAATACCACCCCAACATCCCCAGCCCCGTGACTGTGTGCTAAATCTGCATGAAAGGGAAATGAAAAAAAAAAAAAAAAAAGAGAATAAAAAGAAAATCCAATACTCTGATGTTTGCCACTGGCAGGAAAGAATGAAACACTAACCCACTTCATGCTGCTGTCGCTCCTCTAATCAGTGCAGCCCTAAAAGCTGCTCAAGCACCAGGCTGGCAGCATCTGTGGGATGGGATTAGTCCTCAGAACCAAGTCATGTTTTGTCTGTGTAGAGCCACAGCTGTCCCTTGCAGCACTGTGACAGTCAAGAGACCTGAAACACCCTTCTTTGGCTGTGTTGTGCAGGATGGTGATGACCTGGCTGATGTTGAGGGTGGCATCTCAGCATAAATCTCTGCCTAGAAGGTATCTCCTTTGTGTCCCCACCAAGGAATCACTTGATGGATGCAAAGACATGACAGAGACACCCTCTGTGACTCACCCTGTCCTCTGAGGTACAGCACATTCCCAGTCCCCCAAGGTAGTGATGCTGACCTTCCCAGCCACATCTTGGTGGCCCTGCTGTGCCCAGACGTTGAGCCTCCCTGGCTCTCTAACAGTGACACACTTTTCATCCCAGCTTTGTCTCAGCCCTCTAAACCAAAGATGATTTTAATTCCATCTGAAACATGAAGCATTAGCATCAGACAGGGTTTTTCAAGACAGAGCAAATCTGGGACTGGGGCTTCTTGAGAAGACAAATAGAAGTTTGTGGAAATTAAGGCAGAATTCTGAAAGGGAAAAAAAAAATGCAGCAATCAGCCTCTTTTGATCAGCTCAACCAAAATCAGAGTTTGGGTGAGATCAGAGAATTCAGCATGATGTGAGTTTTCTTCTTTCTTCCGAAGAGGAGTGTGGGAGAGACAGAGAAAGAGAACAGAAAGCTCAAGTGACACAAAAGCAGAAGCCAGTCCATGGGTTTGTGACCTTTCCTGAATCTTTCATAGGGAAGACTGCTCCCCTGGCTCTGCTGAGCTCCACACTGACGTTGATTTGCTTTTGCCAAGTTGTCCATCAGATGATCTGGCTGCTGTGGTTTCCCTGGGTTACCACTAAGAGCAGACACCAGTTCACTCAGGGTGGTGATGGAGATGAGCACAGAACCTCATGTAGGGACTCCCTGGAGGGCTTAGATGAGTCCTGTAAATCAGTTTTGTGAAGCACATTCTTTTGTGCTCCAATGGAATTTCTGGAAGCCTCAGGATCTGCTTTGGAAGGTTTTCCATTCTTTCTACAAGCTCAGACTTCTGCCCTTATATGTATCTGAGCGGGAGGAGGGGAAATATTGCACCTGCTAAAGGCAGTTACTGCTCACCTTTGCTCCCAGCAAAACCCAGTTGCCTGAGTCACCACAAATTGATTATTCCTGTGGCACACCAGCACATGGCTTCCAGTGGGCTACAGAACTGTTAGTGAGTGTTTGTAGAGACTTTACAAGGTCTTGAAGCACTTAAAGGTAAAAAAGCTTAGGCTAAAGGCTCTTCCTGGAGATACAATAGCAAGTGAAACACCTCCACTGAATGCATTTATAATTAAAATTAGCCTAGAATCAGAACTATTATTAATAATAGCTTCATGGTAAGAGTTCTGATGAGAAAATGTTCCTTTGATGAGATTGGAAGAGATTTCTGAACTTACATCTTGTGTTTCCCCACACGTTGGCTTTTTTCTTTTTTTCTTTTTTTTTTGGTAAGCAATAAAGTCCCACAGAGCAAATGAAGTGTGAGATGCTGGTCCAGCAGCAGCATATTTGGGTTAACCTTGCTTGCAATCCTACCAAGCTGGCACCCCTGGAGCTAGCAACAGCAAGACCCTTGGAGTGCATACAGGAATAGATGAGATTTAGGAATAATTTTAGCTCTGGATTATGGCAGCAGTTTTGTGTCAGACGCCAGAAATGTTCCCTCATTGCCTGATAAATGAAGTGAGAGCAGATCCAGATTCCTGGTCTCTGTCAGGTCTCTGGACACCTGACCACTTCCAGAAGTCAGCTGGGGTGATCTGAACAAATTTGCTCCCTTTCTTATCAGGAATATGAGAAGGACAATTAAAATGGAGAGAAGTGTTGATAATGGTGAGCTGGTAAAACCACCCAGACCAACCAAGCATCCCTTAGAGTTCATCTCCCAGCAATATGCCTGCCTGCAGCTGTGAAATGCTCTGAAATGATGCCAGATTTTTCACTTTCTGCTGGGGAGGGCTATTAGTGCAGAGAGTCTTCTCTGGTCCAGCCACCCCCTGAGAAATGCTTGAGAAACCCAAAAGGAGATTTGTCTTCAGTGGTTTCCATCTTAGGAAACCATCTCAGGAGGAGCTTTGTCTTCAGTGGAAGTGCTGCTGGAGAGGGCTGAGGATGGAGGGGATCACTTGATTTGTGGTTTTCAGCAGATCAGTGAAACCACCTAGCTGGGATTTAACAATCAAGTTCACCTCATTTCCAATGGAAATGGGGGAGAAAAAAGGTAAATTATCCTCCCCCTGACTGTGGAGGCAGCATTGTTACTTTATGCCAATCAGAAAAGCACATTCTGATACATCAACGTTTGGCCATCATTTGGAGTGCTTCACCAAATTACCACTTCTCTCATTCAGGGGCTGGAAGTAGCAGGTTGTTTTAACCACTCAGTGGATAATTTCGGCCTTTACTAATCCCATTGCCACGCTTCCTGGGCACATAAACCTGTGAGAGACAAAGTAGGAAGGGGGGAAAGGCATAGGGCATTGGCATGTCGAAAGGAGCATTTGGCAATGACATTCGTGTCTGATGTTCACAGGATGTAGCCGATGAAAAATCCAAAAGGCTTGGGTTGGTTTTGTTGTTTTATTGTGAATTTTTTTCCTTTCTTTCTTTTTATTTCTTTTTATTTTTTTTCTCCCCAGTAACTAAATTAGCATCTAATTAAACCCCGTCTTCAGATAGCTTTCCAAACTCCTGTGCTGGTTTGAACTAATTGGAGGATTTGAATGTGAAATTAGAGTATAGGCTGAGAGAGGAAAACACTGAGGGTGGCTACTTCACTAACAGCTTTACTGAGAAAGAAAAAAAAAAAAAGTGATTTAAGAATTGCAACCCAAATATAGATAAGTCAGACTGCTTCAGACCTCTTTGGGCTGTGGCTGCTCTTGCATGGCTCTTTTCTCCCTGCCTTTTGTAGCTGAATCTGAATAATTCCACTAACTTCTGAATAATTCCACTAACTTCTTTCCTGCTGCTAATCCCCCCTGGCTCATCTATCTCCACCTATCTGCTGCATGAAACAGTTGGTGAGATAAGATTGGGGAAGGGGGGAAAGGTGGTAGGGGTGGTTAGAAACCCCTCTTAGGGATTTTGATCTCTGGGAGGGGCTGTGGTGTTTCCGTATTACCTTTTTTTTACTGTATATATCTGTACATATCTGTTATACGTTGTAAATATCTGCTTGGATATTGTGCAAAGCTGTAAATATAAAGCCTCATTTATTAACTTCCAGCCGACTGAGTCCTAGCCTGGGTTATTTCAAAGTGTAGGGGGGCAGATAACTGCCAAACCACCACAACTCCCATGCCAAGCATCTGTTGGTTATGGGCTAAATGCTGTTCCTTAGATGTTAGAGGGCAGGAGAGGTCTGTGTTTGGGAGTGAGGGAAGGAAACAACAACTGCTTTTGGAACTGGAGCCTGGTAGAGGGAGGAATGTGAAAGCTGACAAGCTGCAGCCTAGGAAGGGGATTCAGCTCTTCTGAGCATTTGTGAGGAACTTCATTAATTTCAGAGCATATTATTTCAGAGTGCAGATTTTAATGGATTAAAAAAAAAAAACTTTCCAGTCTCTCTTCTCTCCTCTCGGATGATTCATTACAAAAATATCTTAATTAAACCTGCAGGAGGAAGCTTTACAGAGCATAGAAGTGCGAGAATAAAGGAACCTGAAATGGGTATCTAACAGCAGTGGGGACCTGTTCTGCAGGATATGGGCACTGGTCCCTATCTCAGTTAGGCACATCCTGGTGTGGGGACACAAATCCTGGACAAACAGGAACAGAGCCAAGTGCTGAAGCCTGTTGAGTGCTAACAGCATGTTGAGCAGGAGCTCCATCTCTACACAGTGCCAGTTTTAACTCAGGCAGGTTTGCCTGTCACATTTTATTTCTGGTGGCTGCTATCTCAGGCAGCTCTGACAGTGTGATATGGTGTGGCACAGCTGTCACTCTTGGATGGTGGCACGGATGGGTAGCACTAGCTGCCCCTGTGGGCTCACTTGACATCTGATTGTGGATGTGGCCAGATCCTGCATCCCTGAAGGGTCCCCTTGCACCACCAGACAGTGTGATGCAAGGCACATTGCTGTGGGACACCATCATTTGGGTGAAGTGACCTTCCCCTTGTCCTGTAACCAGCAGCACTATGTAAATATCTGATGGAGATCCTGGTGATGGCACATTATATTCCCTCATTAACTTAATGAGGGTTCTTCATTAACTTTGGTTCATTAACTTAACAATCTGCAACTAATATTTTCCCATTCAAAGCATGCTGAGAAATAACCCCAAAAGCCTCTGTTGTTCTCACACCATAAACCCCTCCAGCTATGGGTCAGGATGGATTCTAGACATCTTAAGATGAGAAGAAAAAGCCTCAAGTTGCACCAGAGGAGATTTATAGTGGATATTAGGAAAATTTTCTTTACTTAAAGTGTGGTCCTGCACTGGAACAGGCTGCCCAAAGAGGTGGTTGAGTCACCATCTCTGGAAGTGTCCCAAAAAATGGCACTTTGGGACGGGGTTTAGCAGGCATGATTGTGTTGAGTTGATGGTTGGACTTGATGATCTCTGAAGGCTTTTCCAATGTTAACCACTCTCATGGTGAAGAACTTCCTCTTCACATCCAGTCTGAATCCCCCCACCTCCAGCTTTCCTCCATCTCCCTTAGTCCTGTCATTAGGACTAGGAAAAATAAAACCTATATCAAAGCTAGACGTATCAGAGAAAGGTTACAATGATGTAAAATGTCCCTCACAGGTATCTGATGTCAATATTTACAATCAGCTCAAGTTACAGAAGGAAACCTTGGAGGTGGGACGCAGCTGCATGGCGACAGGGTGATGGATGGCAACCAAAAGCAGCTAAACCTCTGTGAGTCAGAGCCTGATCTAGCCACAGGGCCAAGCAGGACAGCAAATGTGTGTCACTCAGTGGGAAAGAGAGCAAAGAAAACCCTCAAACACAGGCATGTGTTGCCCACTCCATCTCCAGTTAAACAGCTCACCAGGTTTTGATGATATTTGCTGCAGGGGCTGGAACTGGCCAAACTTTTGTATTTTATACCTCTGCAGGAGCTTCACATTTCTTTGTGCTTTGGAATTGGACTGCAGGTACTGTTGCTTAGGTGAAGAAAGGGAGCCTACAGCTCTCAGATGGAGTCAATGGCTGCTCCTAAGTGACAAAGCCCTGTCCTGCCCTGCAGCCATTAATATCAATGAGACTGGTCATTAATTGCATGGCAATGGCCAGCAAGCATCTCTCCTGGCACTTCCATTTGCTGGCTTTAATTCACTGAAAGAAAGCCCCCCAAAGACAAGTTAGAAGAAGATATAAAAGACTTGTGCTTGAGCTCTGACTGCTTGCTTCTGTTAAGTCATTTCAGGTTTGGTATTGGTAGATGTTTGTATCAGAAGTTAGATGTTTGTATTAGAAAATAGATGTTTCTACCAAAAGTTAGATGCTTGTATTAGAAGTTAGATGTTTGTATCAAAAGTTAAGTGGTTGTGTCAATAATTAGGTGGTTGTATCAAAAGTTAGATGGTTGCATCAAAAGTTAGGTGGCTGCATCAAAAGTTAGGTGGTTGCATCAAAAGTTAGGTGGTTGTGTCAATAATTAGGTGGTTGTATCAAAAGTTAGATGGTTGCATCAAAAGTTAGGTGGCTGCATCAAAAGTTAGGTGGTTGCATCAAAAGTTAGGTGGTTGCATCAAAAGTTAGGTGGTTGCACCAAAAATTAGGTTGTTGCACCAAAAGTTAGGTTGTTGTATCAAAAGTTAAGTGGTTGTATCAGAAGTTAGATCATTGCATCAAAAGTTAGGTGGTTGCACCAAAAGTTAGGTGGTTGCATCAAAAGTTAGGTGGTTGCATCAAAAGTTAGGTGGTTGCATCAAAAGTTAGGTGGTTGTATCCAAAGTTAGGTGGTTGTATCAGAAGTTAGATCATTGCATCAAAAGTTAGATGGTTGTATCAAAATTTAGGTGGTTGCATCAAAAGTTAGGTGGTTGTATCACAAGTTAGATGTTTGCATCAGAAGTTTGATGTTTCTACCAAAAGTTCGATGTTTCTACCAGAAATGAAATGTTTGTGTCAGTAGTTAGGTGTTTGTATCAGAAGTTAGATGCTTCTACCAAAAGTTAAATGTTTGTATCAGAAGGAAATGGATGTTAACTACAAGAGTGGTGGTGCCAGTCCGTGCTGTACTTTGAGAGTTACAAGGTGCAGGTACTTGCAGCCTACTGCAAAAAAGAGACTTGTTCAGTACATGGAGGGACCACTGGCAGGCTGGTGGTCTCCTCCTCTCCTTCTGTGCTGGCTGGCTGCTTCTGATGTTGTCTCCAGCTGGCCAACACCAGACATGAACACTTCCAGAGGGCTTAATTTAGCTCTAGCATTGAGAACAGGAGGAGGATCTGCTTAAACTCTGTTTCCATTAGTGTTTGTGTTTGCTCCAGAGCAGTGCTGTTTTCCTGCTAACATTACTTCCCTCTTCAGATCCCTGGCCATCAGGAAAGAATGACCACTCACTCTTGGATTAAGATACTAAGAATAAGCAACACATAACGTTTTCAAGCCTTTGTGTGTGGTCCCACACTGATGAACTACAATGGGGATGCAGCTAATGATCTCGAGAAGTTTAATTAATCACACACTCTGTAGGAGTTAATCAGATGCAGGCCAGATGGAAATAAATTGCATAGTGACAAAAAAAAAAAAAGAAAATTAAAATTCCATTATATCTCTATGGCAAAAACATCCCACCAGCCTCTCCATTCATAAATCTCCCTCCATGGAGAAAACATTTGTTCATAGGAAACAGCACCTGATGCAGGACAACTTAAATGGGTTCCTTGCTCGTGATGGGTTGGCAAAGATGCCAGAGTGCTGAATAATGGTGGCACTCCTGAGCTTGACTAGATGCCTGCAGAGATTATTTACCCTCATTTCTATGCATAGCTACAGCCCTGTGGCCTAAAGTGGTTTCCAGATTTATGATTAGTAATAGCAGAAAGGTGTGATTCACACGGAGGTGGTTGATAGAAAGCTTGTTATTTATAATTGTACTCTGGGATAATACCTAAGTATCAAACTCCTTGGGGATCTCAGGGATCTTCATTACCTAAATACCAGGGAACCTTCATTATAGCCAGGCATAAGAAAAAAATCACGTCCCAGTGGAGGCCAGTGACAAGTGGAGTCCCTCAGGGATCAGTCCTGGGACCAGATTTGTTTAGCATCTTTGTAGGTGCCATGGGCAGTGGCATTGAGGCACCCTCAGCGAGTTTGCTGGTGACACCAACCTGTGTGGTGCAGCTGACAGCTGGAGGGAAGGGATCCATCCAGAGGGACCTGGACAGGCTGCAGTGGTGGGCCCAAGACAACCTCATGAAGTTCTACAAGGTCAAGTGCAAGGTTCTGTATCTGGGTCAAGACAATCCCAAGCACCAATATAGGCTGGGCAGTGACTGGCTTGAGTGCAGCCCTGAGTAGAGGGACTTGGGAGTGCTGATGGATGAGAAGCTCAGTATGAGCCCTCAGTGTGTGCTTGCAGCCCAGAGAGCAAGCATAGCCTGGGCTGCAGCAGGAGCAGTGTGGGCAGCGGGGTGAGGGAAGTGATCCTCCCCCTCTGCTCTGCACTGGTAAGGCCCCACCTGGAGTACTGCATCCAGTTCTGGAGCTGCTGGTACAAGAGGGCTATGGATCTGCTGGAAGGTGTCCAGAGAAGGGCCAAAAGAATGATCAGAGGTTTGGAGCACCTCTGCTATGAGGAGAGGCTGAGGGAGTTGGGGCTGTTCAGTCTGGAGAGGAGAAGGCTCCCAGGTGACCTTATTGTGACTTTTCAGTATCTTAGGGGAGCCTACAAGAAAGCTGGGGAGAGACTTTTTAGGCTGTCAGGTAGGGATAGGACTGGGGGGAATGGAACAAAGCTGGAAATGGGGAGATTCAGACTGGATATTAGGAAAAAGTTCTTCAGCATGAGGCTGGTGAGAGCCTGGAATTATTTTCCCTGAGAGTTGGTGGAAGCCTCATCCCTGGAAGTGTTTAAGGCCAGGCTGGATGAGGCTCTGGACAGCTTGATGTAGTGTGAGGTGTTCCTTCCCATGGCAGGAGAGTTGGAACTGGATGATCCTTGTAGTCTCTTCCAACCCTGACTGATTCTATGACTCTATTATTCTAAAATCTCCTTTTTTCCTGACCTTTGGATACCAAATCTGAATGATTCTTCTGATTCCAGCTCCCAAAGAGTGAGGAAAACTCCAAAACTCTGGAAATAGTGGGCAACTGGGGATGGTTTTAAGGTTTGCCACTCTGTGTTGCAGAATGCCTTGTACAGCATGGATATTCAGCTTTATCACTCAGTGAAACTGGAGAACAAAATGATGCTTATTGAGAAAAATGAAAAAGTGAACCAGCACAGGAAACAAAAGCCCCCAGAGCCTCACTAGGATTACACTTGATGATGATAAAATAGAATTATAGAATGGTTTAGGGTGGAAGAGACCTCAAAGATCATCCAGTTCCAAACCCCTGCCATAGGCAGGGACATGGATTTGGGGGTCTTGTACATTTGATGGATTTGGAGGTCTTGTACATCTCATTTCAGTTAACCTAGGGCCTCCTTCCACTGATTTAAGAGGAACATGTGGAAGCTAAAACGTAAATATTCTGGCCCAGGGTGGTTGCTGCCTCCCCATACCTGGTGAGGGAGGAAGGAAAGAGTAACAGCTACAGTGATGATCCTCCATCATGTCAGCATTAACCTGAAAGCTTCAAATCTTTCCCCCTCTTCCTCCTTCAGGAAATCTTCCTCCTTAGTTTCCTGCAATTGGGTACATTGAGCTACAAGGTAAATTAATTAGATTTACCCAATTTTGCTTGCAAACAAGAAGAAAGTCAATTTGTATGCTGTCAGTTGGCTTGCCTCAGCTTTGCTCCTCAGATCTAGTTATCCACAGCACTATTTAGGGCAATATTTTTGGTCGAAGAAAAAACTCCTTGAGTAATGTTCCTGATTTCCCCCTTTGAACAACCAGGTCTTTCCTACTACTCCTCCCTCACCCTTTGCAGCAGTGATATCCTACTAGAGGGCAAATAATCATTCAGCTTCAAATGGCAAGTTGGAAATACGCTTTAAATAATTTACCAGTTGGATTTCAGTTCTCACTCTCTGCTGCTGTTTTGCTTCCCACTTGTTTTGGCCAAAGGGATATTTGCCCACCACAATGTGTTTCCCCTTCTCCAGTTCTGCTGCTTGTCAGCCCTCTAAAGAATGTAATAAGTGTTCATACGGTGCCTAAATTCTTCTGGCGTCTGAGTAATCCTAATCCAGAGTTTGCAGTCATTTTCTGCCTCTCCTTTTGCCTATCTTCTCTTCCACTGGGCACTGCAGAAGCTGTAGGGGCTCACATGGAGGACATCTATCCAAACAAAGTACCTCCATGGTGCAGGCTGAGGTCTGCTGAGGGTAGCTATTGATGTCTTTGTTAAAACTATGCAAATCATCTTCTTTTCTATGCTCTTAGGCATCACTGCAAGGGCTCAGCACATCTGTAACAAAGTTGGTGAAGGGTTTAGAGAACAGGTCTTATGAGGAGTGGTTGAAGGAACTGGGATCGGGGAAAAGGTAGCTGAGGAGAGACCTTATTGCTTGCTACAACTTCCTGAAAGGAGGTTGGAGTGAGGTGGGAGTCAGCCACTTCTCAGGAAATGGCCTCTAAATGTGCCAGGGGAGGTTTAGGTTGGATATTAGGTAAAACTTCTTTGCTGCAAGAGTGGTTGGGCATTGGAACAGGCTGCTGAGAGAGGTGGTGGAGAATCTTAGAATCAGTTGGGGCTGGAAGGGACCACAAGGATCATCTAGTTCCAAACCCCCTGCAATGTCCAGGGACACCTTACTCTAGAGGACAGAGCCTCATCCAGCCTGGCCTAAAACACCTCCAGGGATGTGGCCCCAACCACTCTCCTGGGCAACTTGTTCCAGGCTCTCACCACTCTCATGGTGAAGAACTTCCTCCTCACATCCAACCTGAATCTCTCCTCCTCCAGCTTTGCTCCATTCCCCCTAGTCCTCTCACTACCTGACAGCCTAAAAAGTCCCTCCCCAGCTTTTCTGTAGGCCCCCTTCAGGTACTGGAAGGCCACAATAAGGTCACCTGGGAGCCTCCTCTTCTCCAAACTGAACAGCCCCAACTCTTTCAGTCTGTCCTCTTAGCAGAAGTGCTGCAGCCCTCTGAGCACCCTCATGGTCCTTCTCTGGACACGCTCCAGCATGTCCACATCCCTCTTATAATAGGGGCTCCAGAACTGAGCTTGATCATCTTAAAGGCCTTTTCCAACCAAAATGTCTGTATGATGCCCCAGGACAACACTAAAGACTTAAGACTTTGCTCTAAACCAAGCCAGCGACTAAACTTTCAGGCTGATGCGTGAGGCACAGACACGGCAGAAGGATCCAAAGGGGAGTTAATTAGGAAAAAAAAACAACAAAAACCCACATACACAAAAACCAACAGATGGAAAGAACAAATCACTCTGCTACTGAAAAGCACATTGGACCTGATTCTGGTTCTGCATGTTCTGCCAGGTGAGGTGGAGGTAGGTGAGGGGAAGAGGTGCTACAGATGTCAGGGGTAGAGCGGGGACGATGGCAAAGGCTAATTAATCTGTGGGATTCCATCACAGGACCAAATTTTCTGAAGCTGCTCGTGATATTTCACGTGCGCCCAAAAGTTGCCTGAATCAAGCTGCTAAAATAACAGCTTGTCTGCTTAAAATAATTATTAGTTGACAAATGGCTTGAATTTATAAATCCACAAGGAGCTTTGGTTCCCGCTAATAGATGTTGATTAAAGGTAGCAATTAAAATCCAACCATCTCTCTGGGGGTCTGAACTTTAAGGCTGGAGTTTGAAACATTCCTCAGTTTTACAGAGAAAACACTGCAGTTCCTCCCCAAGCTGCATGATTAAGCTGTGGCATCACAAATCTTTTGTCTGGGTTGGTTGTGGGATTTAATTTTTTTTTTTTTTTTAAAGGCAGCCTAAGTTAATTAATTGCAGCCTAAAGTAGCTCCGCAGCCACGGCCAGCACCCAGAGCCCAGCCTAGTCTAACATCTGGGCAACGCAAAACCTCTTTAGACCTCAGTGACATTTAGCTGTGCAGGTGTGTTGGTTTGAGCTAACTGGAGAATTTGAGTGAGAAATTAGACTATTGGCTGAGAGAGAGTTAAACACAGTCTGTCACTTCACCGAGTTTTGCTGAGAAGAAAAAAAAGGTTGTTTTAAGAACTGTTCCCAAAACAATCAGATTAGCAGAGGGCTTCTGTCTGTTCGGCACTGCAGCTGCTTTCTCCTTTCTCTCTCTGTCTTTTGGCTAATTCAGAGTAAAATCACTCAAAACTACTAATTCCTTTTTGCCACTAATCTTTCTGACTGATCTTCAGCTTAACTGCAGCATCATCAGGTGGTGAGATAAGGCTGGGGAAGGGGGGAAAGGTGGTAAGGGGGGGGTTTGGTTACCCTCTCTTGGGGATTTTGGTCTCCGGGAGGGGTGTGGTGTCTGGATTACCTTTTTACTGTATATATCTGTAAATATCTGCTATATCTTGTAAATATCTGCTTGTATATTGTGCATTGATGTAAATATAAAGCTTCATTTATTAACTTCCAGTGTTTTTTCTGAGTTTTAGCTGGGGTTTATAAAGGTGGGGGGGGGCAGGTAACTGCAAACCCACTACAGCAGGGCTTTAGCTTTCTCTTGAGTAAGCTGATGCTGTAAGACCCTCTTGAAGTCCTTATTTCCATGGCAGTCCTTCCTAGAAGGCAGAACATCTCCCTCCATCTTAGCAGGCTTTGAAGTGGGCTGGAGAGATCTCCACCACTCCTCCAGGATGTTCTGTTTTGGAAATGTAGGTGACCCCCTCAAAAACAAGCGAGGTCAAGTGGTGCTGAGTGCACCCCTCACATCTCCTGAATCTCTTTCCTGTTGCTCCAAGAGACCAAACTATGCCTCTCTTAATCAGGATTGATTGAATGAGCTACAGAGTGTTGACTGGGTCGAGTCTCGAGGAAGACTAAAATTATCTCCCTCCGTGACCAAGGCAAAGCAAGAAGCACATTTGTATTTATAGGCTCATTTCACTGATTCATCATCATAGGCTATTCAGGAAGGGCTCAGGTTCTTTGTGTTCTCACTAAACCGGAGGAAAAGGAAATTTCAGTCACTTCTCTGCAGTTTTCTGGGTTGTTTTTTTTTTTGAAGGAGAAAAGGACATTTGTATTTCACAGAGCACCTCCTTTAGGCTGGCCAAATCCTTTAGGGCCTTTGTTTGTTGTGTTGTTTTGTTTGGGGTGGTTTTGTTCTTTTTTTTAATTTTTTTTTTTTTTTTTTGCTGTGGGCAAGACATAAATCGAACACAAAGCCAGATTTGGATTTGTTCCTTCCTCACACCTTAGCTGTGTGCCCACTGCTAATGGCATTCTGTGCCTCAGCTCAGCTCAGAAGCTGAATGCCAATGTGCCAATGGCACCAAGAGAGGAATCCAGTGTGAAGTGTGTGGAGGAGGGTCAGAGGAAGCCACAGCAGTGATGGGAGGGCTGGAACCCCTCTGCTCTGAGGACAGGGCAAGAGATTTGGGTTGTTCAGCCTAGAGATGACTCCAGGGAGACCTTGTGGCTTTTCAGGGCTTAAAGGTGCTGATTAAAAAAAAAAAAAAAAAAAAAAAAAAAAAAACCAAAAAAACAGGAAAAATAAAAGCATTCCCCCACCCNAGACTTTTTAGCAGAGCCTGTGATGACAGGACAAGGGGTGAGGATTTAAATTAATAGAGGAAAAAAATAGATAGAAGAAAGGGATTTTTTTCTTTTTTTACACTAATGGTGGTGAGACTCTAGCCCAGGTTACCCAGAGAGGTGGTAGCTATCCCATTCCTGGAAATCAGGAGCTCCCTAAGAGGGAACCAAGTTGATTATCCTTGCACAGACGACTTAGAAAGGCCCTATTTAATATTTTTTACAGTAATATTATGCACTCTGCTGCTCTCACTGCAGAATTACAGGTGTCAACCTGAGGAGGTGAGATGGAGACATGTTTCTGGAGAAAGCCATTTTGCCAGGAAGGTAAGACAGAGGGGCTGCAGACAAGACCTGGCATCTCCAAGGAGCTCAGGGGATCTGCTGGTTTCAGGCTGCTGACATGCCACAAACCTTTGATGGTCAATCAGCAGGTAAAAACACATATAGTAAGGACACTATGGAATTCCATTCTGGCTCAGAGCGATGAGCAAGGAAAAGTGACAGCAGAGAGAAAGAAATCCTTAATGTAGCCCAGGCAGAGAGGGAAGCAGGTATGAGAGCCATGCTTCTCTTGCTCTAGTCCAGTGGGCTCCAGGTCCAAAGCCTGACTGGGCAGCTGGAATCACAAAATCATAGAATGGTTTGGGTTGGAAGGGACCTTAGAGATCATCTAGTTCAAACTCCCTTGCCATGGGCTGAGACACCTTCCACTAGCCCATGTTGTTCAAGGTCCCACCTAATCTTGCCTTGAACACCTCCAGTGAAGTGGCATCAGCAACCTCCTTGGGCAACCTGTTCTGGTGTCTCCCCACCCTCACTCTAAAGAGTTGCCTTCTAATATCCAGTACAAATCATCTCCCCTCTTTCTTCTTAAAGACATTGCCTCTCATCCTATCACTACAAGCCCTTGCAAAAAGCCCCTCCTCAGCCTTCTTGAAGGAAGTTGAGGGATGTGGACATGCTGGAGGTGTCCAGAGAAAGGCCACAAGGATGCTCAGTGGGCTGCAGCACCTCTGCTATGAGGACAGACTGAAAGAGTTGGGGCTGTTCAGGCTGGAGAAGAGAAGGCTCCCAGGTAACCTTATTGTAGCCTTCCAGTATCTGAAGGGGGTTTATAGAAAAGCTGTGGAGGGACTTTTTAGGCTCTCAGGGAGTGGGAGGACTAGGGGGAATGGAGCAAAGCTGGAGGTGGGGAGATTCAGATTGGATGTGAGGAGGAAGTTTTTCAGCATGAGGGTGGTGAGAGCCTGGAATGGGTTGCCCAGGGAGGTGGTTGGAGCCACATCCCATGAGGAGTTTGCAGCCAGGCTGGCAGAGGCTGTGGGCAGCCTGATCTAGGGTAGGGTGTCCCTGGGCATGGCAGAGAGGTTGGAACTGGATGATCCTTGTGGTCCTTTCCAACCCTGACTGATTCTATGATTCTATTCTAAGTTATGGGAGGCCACCACATGCACAGAGTCTGTCAGCAAATGATGCCAAAGCAAAACATACCAAGCCAGTCACAACTCTCAACTGTAAGGCACAGCAAAGGCCAGTGCTGATTGCAGTTCAATCTCTCAAAATTGATTTTCCTGCTTTTCAAAGTGCAAAATGAACATGTGGGACCCAATGCTGTCGGGTAAGAGCTGCAAATGAGACTAATAGGCCAAATGTCAGATTTGTTTCTGGGGTAGCTGCTGAGGAGTTATTACTGAGCATGGTCTTTATGTAACCTACTTTGCTTTAAGGCATAATCCGGGCACCAGATGATTGGCACGAGGAAGAGGTTTTGTCTGTGGAGCTACAAATGTCTGCTACACATTTCCTTGGATCTCATAGAATCATAGAATCAGTCAGAGTTGGAATGGACTACAAGGATCATCTAGTTCCAAACTCCCTGTCATGCCCAGGGACACCCTACCTAGATTAGGCTGCTCACAGCCTCATCCAGCCTGGCTGCAAACACCTCCAGGGATGTGGCCACAACCACTCCCCTGGGCAACCCATTCCATGCTCTCACCACTCTCATGCTGAAGAACTTCCTCCTCACATCCAATCTGAATCTCTCCACCTTCAGATTTGCTCCATTCCCCCTAGTCCTCTCACTGCCTGATAGCCTAAAAAATCTCTCCCCAGATTTTCTGTAGGCCCCTTCAAATACTGGATCTTGCCCCAAAGCATCTGGCTGCAGCCAGGGTTTGAGGTTGGCTGAAAGTCTGCTGGATGGGGCAAGTCTGAGGTGCTGGGTTAATTAACCCCTTGGATTCAATGCAGAGCTGTGGCTGCCTGCAAAGATATAAATTGCTGCTCCTTGCCTGATTCTGATTGCAGCTTTAGAGAAATCTCTGCTTCCCCACAGCAATTCAAACTCCTCTATAGCAATCTGCAGCCTGGTAACAGGAGAGTTGTTGTTCAGGTTTGACTTTCTCAGAACCACAAGGGTCCACTGAGGACTGGATGAAAAATGTTGGCCTCAAAGCTGGAGTAGCAATCAGATTCCAGCACTCTGATTCCTGCAATGCATGAATCAGGAGAGAAATCTCTGCAGGTACCCAGTAACTTACGGTCTTAATCAAGGCTGGAAGAAGCCCAATGGAGAGGGACTTTGAGGTGCTGGAGGATGAGAAGCTCAACATGAGCCGCAGTGTGCACTTGCAGCCCAGAAAGCCGAGCAGAGCCTGGGCTGCAGCAGGAGCAGTGTGGCCAGCAGGGCCAGGGAGGTGATTCTCCCCCTCTACTCCACCCTGGTGAGACCCCACCCAGAGTACTGCATCCAGTTCTGGAGCCCTTATTACAAGAGGGATGTGGACATGCTGGAGCATGTCCAGAGAATGGCCACGAGGATGCTCAGAGGGCTGCAGCACCTCTGCTGTGAGGAGAGACTGAATGAGTTGGGTCTGTTCAGTCTGGAGAAGAGGAGGCTCCCAGGTGACCTTATTGTGGTCTTCCAATATCTGAAGGGGGCCTACAGAAAAGCTGGGGAGGGACTTTTGAGGCTGTCAGGTAATGAGAGGACTAGGGGGAATGGAGCAAAGCTGGAGGTGGGGAGATTCAGAATGGACATGAGGAGAAAGTTGTTCATCATGAGAGTGGTGAGAGCCTGGAATGGCTTGCCCCGGGAGGGGGGTGGGGCCACTTCCCTGGAGGTGTTTGCAGCCAGGCTGGCAGAGGCTGTGGGCAGCTTGCCCTAGGGTAGGGTGTCCCTGGGCATGGCAGGGGGGTTGGAACTGGATGATCCTTGTTGTCCCTTCCAACCCTGACTGATTCTCTGATCCTGGTGTGGCAGCTGATAGCATCATCCTCTGCTCACAGGGACGTTGCAGCTGACGTCGCTGCCACTTGCTCACACTGCCTTTGGTGCGTGTTAATTTAAGGTAATTCCCTTTTCTGAGCACAAGGATTTCAGTGTGAAATTTGCTGCTCTTATCCCTAAGGCAAGCTTCACTGACGCAGGACTCGGTCTTGGGTAGAAACAACTCCCCTCCAAGCAGCTATAGAGGTAGAGGTGACTCAGCAAGACAAAATAATCACAGTGTCATGAACGCAACCAGGATTTCCCTGTTAATTATCTGACTGGTTAATTAAGGGGCTATTTTCTTTTTTTATTAAAAATTAATTCTCATCTTTGTAAAGCTATACGACACCAGAAGGGGATGTAGAGAAGTGTTTATCACTGATGCCCTAAGATGCTAATTTCCCACTGTTATGACTTGTAATCAAGATCAATTTTCTCTAACTTATCCTCCAAAGGCAAGACTTTACACCAGTTTTGACATATAAATTACCTTAGATTTGCAAGTCCAATACTGTCATAAATATTCATAGCCAAAAGTGAGTATTTAGTGTTTTTTTTTTGCTTTTCGGATTTTGTTTGGTTCACAGGATGTTAGGAAGATGCTCAGAGGGCTGCAGCACCCCTGCTATGAGGACAGGCTGAGAGAGTTGGGGCTTTGCAGCCTGGAGAAGAGAAGGCTTCCAGAAGACCTTATAGTAGCCTTCCAGTATCTGAAGGGGCCTACAAGAAGGCTGGGGAGGGACTATAGACAAGGTCTTGTAATGACAGGATGAGGGGGAATGGGTTTAAACTGGCAGAGAGGAGATTTAAACTGGATGTTAGGAGGAAGTTCTTCACAGTGAGAGTGGTGAGACACTGGCACAGGTTGCCCAGGGAGGTTGTGGATGCTCCTTCCTTGGAGGTGTTCAAGGCCAGGTTGGATGAGGCTTTGAGCGACCTGTTCTAGTGGGAGGTGTCCCTGCCTATGGCACAGGGGGTTGGAACTGGCTGATCTTTGAGGTCTCTTCCAATCTAAACCATTCTATGATTCTGTGTTAGGGATTGGAAGGGACCCAAGGAAATCATTGTGTCCAACCCCCCTGCCACAGCAGGACCAGACAATCTAGCTCAGATCACAGAGGAACACATCCAGGCAGGCTTTGAAAGTCTCCAGAGAAGATTACACAACCTCTTTGGGTGGCCTGTTCCAGTGCTCTGCCACCCTTACAAGTAAAGAAGTTCCCCCTTGTGTTGAGCTGGAATCTCTTATGCTGCAACCTAGACCCATTGCTCCTTGTCCTATCCCAGGGAGCAAATGAGCAGAGCCTGTCCCTACCCCCTCCTGACCAGTCCTGTTTTTTAAAAAAACAAAACAAAAAGCCAAAACCAAACCCAAGATTTTAATTCACTACTGAAAGTTGATTTCAGAACAAGCACAGGGAAAAAAATGAAGCACCTTTTATTTGGAGCATGGGAAGCATCTGGCTTTGCTACCCCAGCTCTGAGCTGACAGGTGGTGTTTGATGCTGCTGTTGAACAAAACTGGATGACAAAAATCACCCTTTGATTTTTTTCCTTGTGTCTGTTAGCAAAAAGCTGCTTTTACGTAGAAGCTGCTGGGCACCACTGTCACTGTTTCAGCCTGTGCCACGTCCATTACGGTGTGAAATGAGGAAAGTTTGGTGGAAACCATGGAAGCAGCTCTCCAGGCAGCTGCCAGCCTGATCTGCTGCCATGTGCTGTTGCCAGCATCACTGTGGTTGGTCTCTGGTCTTCTGGGTAGGCAGAATATTTAGACAAGCAGAAGATGCTGGCCCTGTGAGCACCAGCACCCCCTTGGCATGGGTGAGATCTCTGCTGGAAAGAGATGCCTGGGGATTTGTGAAAAAGCTCTTTTTTGGTGCTTTGTGACTTTTACCCTTGACAGTTTAACCTGACCTGTTCCTGACCATGTGAGAAGGTGACAGTGTGACAGCCTCAGTGTGTTGTCTGTAAATAGCCCAGTTCAACCTGGCAGGTTCTGTGCTAAGGAAAGGTCTTGGTGGATGAAAAGCTGGACATGACCTGGCAATGTGTGCTTGCAGCTCAGAAGCCAGCTGTGTCCTGGGCTGCATCCCCAACCCAGCAGTGTGGGCAGCAGAGTGAAGAGAGGCTCCACTCTGCTGAGACCCAACTTGCAGTGCTGGGTCCAGCTCTGGATTCCTCAGCAGAGGACAGACACAGGTAACAGAATCACACAAACAAGCAGGTTGGAAAAGCCCCTCAAGATGGATCACCAAGTCAAACCTATAACCCTACACTACAAGATTCACCTTAAACCATAGCCCCAAGCACCACATCCAAACCACCCTTAAACACATCCAGGGTTGATGACTCCACCACCTCCCTGGGCAGCTCATTCCAGTGCCTGACCAGACTCTCCCTGAAAAACTTTTCCCTAATATTCAATCTAAACCTCCCCAGTCTCAGCTTGAAGCCATTCCCCCTTGTTCTGTCTCCAATGACCTGTGAGAAGAGCCCAGCAGCAGCCTCTCCACAATGTCCTGCTCCTCAATGTCTATTGAGGCACTGGCAGTAGACACCATGGCAGTGATGTGAGGGCTGGAAACCCTCTGTTGTGAGGACAAGCTGAGAGAGTTGGACTTGTTCAGCCTGGAGAAGGCTCCAGGGAGATCTTCTGGTGGCTTTTCAATACTTAAAGGGGCTGATAAGAAGGAAACAACCTTTGAGTGGTGCCTGTTGTGACAGGACAAGGGATGATGGTTTCAGCTACAAGCAGGAGATTTTGACTAGCTATATTTTTCAGGACAAGGGGAAATGGGTGGAAGCTGAGGCATAGGAGGTTCCATGTGAGCCTGAAGAAGAATTTTTTCCCTGTAAGGGTGACAGAGCACTGGAACAGGCTGCCGAGGGAGGTTGTGGAGTCTCCCTCTCTGGAGATATTCAAGAACCATCTGGATGTGTTTAGGTGTGATCTGCTCTAGGTGATCCTGCTCTGGCAAAGGGGCTGGACCAGATGATCTTTCCAGGTCCCTTCCAGCCCCTGACATTCTATGATTCTATGATTCTATGAATTTTTTTACTATGATGGTGATGAGACAGTGGCCCAAGTTGCCTGGAGGGGTGGTAGATGTCCCATCCCTGGAACCATTCCAGCCTGAACCTTCTTGATTTCTGATTCAGTAAAAACAGAGAGTCTTTTAAGTGACAAGTTTGCATAAATAATTCCACCTAATGGAAGGTACTTTGGTAATTGGGATATTCTAATTTCAACCCTTTAGGTGCAGAGAATACTCATTAGTGCTCAGTATTCAGGTACTGCAATGAATTTTCATGGAGAGAGAAGAGCAAACACAGGACTGAACTCTGGAAGTACATTAAATTCATTCAGCATTCTATGGACAAAGACATTAAGTGATTCATTAAGCAAAACTATCCACTCCCTTCTGGGTATAAGAGGGTTCCCCCTCCGCCTCCATTTTCCAGAGGCAAAAAATTAGTAGACCTGACCTAAACCTCTTATTCACAAGCATTTTCAGGATGAGTTTCTCTGTTTTCTAGCAAGGTTTATTTTTCCACACAGTCTTCAAGTGACCCTGGAAAGTCTGACTTGCCCTACCTCAAACTAACCCCTGGGTGGTATTGCTTCAACTAAGGGTCACAACAACATCCACAGAGGAGCTGAAATGCCAGGCTGGCAGATTGACTACAGAGATATTATACATGAATAAAGCAAAATTTAGATTTCAGGGAAAATCCCATAAATTTTCATTGGTTCAGAGAGGTTCTGACCACCTCTCTGCCCTGGTGAGACCCCACCTGGAGTACTAAATCCAGTTCTGGAGCCCCTATTACAAGAGGGATGTGGACATGCTGGAGCATGTCCAGAGAAGGGCCACGAGGATGCTCAGAGGGCTGCACCACCTCTACTGTGAGGACAGACTGAAAGAGTTGGACTGTTCAGTCTGGAGAAGAGAAGGCTCCAAGGTGACCTTATTGTGGCCTTCCAATATCTGAAGGGGGCCTACAGAAAAGATGGGGAGGGACTTTTGAGGCTGTCAGGTAATGAGAGGGCTAGGGGGAACGGAGCAAAGCTAGAGGTGGGGAGACTCAGACTGGATGTGAGGAGGAAGGTCTTTAGCATGAGAGTGGTGAGGCCCTGGAACAGGTTGCCCAAGGAGGTGGTTGAGGTAACATCATTGGAGGTGTTTGCAGCCAGGCTGGCTGAGGCTCTGTCCAGCCTAATCTAGGGTAGGGTGTCCCTGGACATGGCAGGGGGGTTGGAACTAGGTGATCCTTGTGGTCCCTTCCAACCTTGACTCATTCTATGATTCTATAAACTTAGTGATATCTTGGCTGGTGAAATAAATTTGTGGTGCCTTGGAGAATTGACTCTGCTACCTACCATGTTGCTGACTCTGGAACCAACTCATGGAAATTAAAACATCCATGTCCTCGATTATCCCAGTAGGATGGAAGGTGCTGAAGAGGAGAAGGAATATTCAAGCAGGTTGTGCAAGAACCAAGTGAATGCTCATTTTCCACCAAGGTGATCTCTCTCGTAAAGCAAAGGGTCATGGAGCAAGCAGGGCTCAGTAAAGGTGTCATCGTGGGCAAAGCAAGAAGAGCAACACATTTTCCTCCTGCTTGTCTCTTATATTTTAAGTGGTTTCAAAAATAGGCATAAGCAATGATGCAAATTCTCCTTCTTTCATGTCTGATGCAATTAAATGGAGCTGGGAAAGGTAAAGCCCTGCAGGTAAAGCTGGTGGGAATGGGAAGCACCAGCGTGAGTCATTCCTTCCACTTAGCTTGTATTGAATTACCAGCTCAGGGAAGCATCACTTGATTTTGTTTAAGGTAGAAATTAAACGTTCTCAAAACTCAAATCCCTGCTGGGCTGTTGTTTACAATCAACATGTGAGTGAGAGGGAAGAGGACAATTGCCAAAGCCAGGTCTCAGCCAGCCCAGAGGATTTGCTTGCATCACTTTATCATTGCTGTGAATGTTTTTTTCTTTGGGATGTTGTAGACATAGAATCATAGAATGTCAGGGGATGGAAGGGACTTCAAAAGATCATCTGGTCCAGCCCCCCTGGCAGAGCAGGATCACCTAGAGCAGATCACACTGGAACACATCCAGATGGTTCTTGAATATCTCCAGAGAGGAAGACTCCACAATCACAGCATGCTGCTTCTCCTCATTTAGATCCCTGTCTCAAACTGGTGGAGCCCAGACCTGGATACAATATTCTAGATGGGGCCTCAGAGCAGAGTAGAGGGGAAGATCTGGAGTTCCCTAGTTGAAGCTAGATCCACTCACACTTACCACTCAAATGATGGCTGATGCAAAAGGATGGAGAGTTACAAGCCTAGGACATTCAGGATCCTGCCCTTGCTTATGTGTACAGCAGCCATAGACAATTATTCTCCTTTAAAGAAGAGGGAATTTGATGAAAAACGAATTTTTGGAAGGAAATCAAAAGCTGCTGGAGGACTCAGGGTAAAATTCAATAAACAGTATTGACATTAGGAGAAAAAAAAAATGGAGAAATGTTGAACCATTTCAATGTTTTCAAATAAACCCTTGTTTTTCTCTCTGGAAACACTAACACGTTTTGTTTCAAAATATTAAGCAACAACAACATAAAAAAAAAAAATCCATGCTGAACTTCTGTTTTACTTCAGAAATGTCCCTAGCTGAAAAGAAAAGGGAAAAAAAGAAAAGAAAAGAAAAGAAAAGAAAAGAAAAGAAAAGAAAAGAAAAGAAAAGAAAAGAAAAGAAAAGAAAAGAAAAGAAAAGAAAAGAAAAGAAAAGAAAAGAAAGATGGGAAGATGGGTTCTAAGCCAAAAATGAATCAAAGTGATTTGCCTCAGCTCAAACTAGATGTTTCACTTGCAACCAAAGGGCTGCAGGTCAACCCTAAATTAATTGCTTTGTTTGTCTCCTCTCTGATAAATTTCCTACTTCATTCTTCCTGATTTGACCCAAGCATATTTTTTTCCCCTTGGAAAAGGAATTCTTTCACTACGAAACCACAATCCCCATTGCTTCCCCACAGGCAGGATGAAAGACTCCAGTGGAAAGAGAGGATAAAGGAGCAATGGTGCCTCCAGCTCACGAGCACTAGAAGCAGCTCTTGCCATGAGCAACTGCACCTCCATGATCTTTGACCCCAGCTTTCCTGTGACAAGCACTAAGGGATGAATAAGAGCAGGAAGGAGGATCAGCTTGTGCTACTGCAACCTAGAGATACCACACCAGCATCTGGAGAAAGCCAAGGCAGAGATGTATCACCCTTCTCTGTGCCCCGAGGCTATCCCTGTATGCTGCAGCGATGCTCTGCTGGGCAACTTCATTAGAATTAGGCAAAACCACCTCCAGAAGCACATCTATGCCAGTGACAGCTGACTGCTTGGTAATGACAGCTTGAGAAACAATTATGACAGGCAATTGTTTAATAAGAACTGGCATTTTTCATGAAAATAATTATATTGATGAAGCACAAGGACATTTTATCTGCGGTGTTTCAGTCAAGCCCATCTTGGTTGATTGACAGTCGAAACTACCCTACCCTGATTAACCAGCTCTGAACAGTTCAGACTCCTGGCGAGCACTGTTTGATGCACCATCAAAATCTGATCGATGGAAGCAGGCTGGCATCCTCACAAACACTAACACAGTGCCCACTGCAGGCAGAAACCACACCCTCAGGCTTCAGAGCATCATTAGAGGATGCGAGTGGATGCCAGAGGGCTTTGTGGTCCCGTGTAGTCATTCGCCTCCAGCTTTTCACGCCTCCTTTCCATGCAACGTGACCCTCTGATCTCATTCTGGAACCTGCTTAATCAACATATCTCCAAGCTCCTAGTGCCATGCAGAAGGTCAGGATTTCTCACAGAGCCTTGGTGCTTTCATGAAGCTCAGCATGTGGGTGCAGAGGTTGTGACAAGAGGGACAGCCATGCTTTTAGATGGGAACCGACGGTGACTTCAGAATATTTTTGGTCTCAAAAACCAAAAGAGAATAAAAATCTAGTATTGGAAGGAAGGAAGCTCATCGGGGCTGAAATGAAAAGAGAAGGGAACAGCTTCTTTGGGTGAAGGGGTCCTGAAGAGCCTGGACTCTGTGAAGCCTCACAGTTTATACAGAATAAAACTGAGGATTGTTGTGCTGCCACGTAATTTGTGTGCTGCTTCAGAAGACCTCTCACCATGTTACTTCAGCACTTCCTGGCCATTTATTAACATTTCACAGCTCATTACAAAGCCTTTTCTACATTGCAATTTGTTGGGGAATTTCATTTAATTAGGTGCACAGGAAAAACGAGCAAGAGTGGGACTCCTACATCCAAGGAGGTTCGGACCAGCTCTTGGTCACTGGTCCGTGCTGTGGCTGGATGGGCAGCCCCTGTAACTCCACAAATATTTCTTCACTGCCCTTTCATCTCCTGGATGTCTCCCAATAGCATCAACACACAATGGCATCACACAATGACGTAAATATGATGCTTGCACTCTCCCTCTCGGTGCGTTGAGCAGCTCTTGCCATTTCGATGCACCTTTCTCAGCAGGGAACATCAAATGTCTTCATTGCCCACTGTCAGCTGGGCTCAGATTAGTCATTCTTGACATGGACATTTTTTTAGGCTAACAGATTAAGCTTCTCCTACTGAGCACAAGGTATTGTTGCCTTGCAAGATTTAATGAATTACTTGAAGCTTGCTGTGCACTCAGGCTCTGTTACTCCTACAAGGAAGGGCTGCTGGTGCAGAGATGGAATGAACACTAACTGCCACTTGTTGGTGAGATGGAGCAAGAAGAGGAGCTTCTTGACTGTAAGGGTCCCAGAGCACTGGAACAGGCTGCCCAGAGAGGTTGTGGAGTCTCCTTCTCTGGAAACTTTCAAGGATGCATTTCTGTGTGACCTGAGCTAGATCGTCTGGTCCTGCTCTGGCAGGGGGGTTGGACTCGTTGATCTCTTTGGCTCCCTTCCAACCCCTTACATCCTGTGAAGATAGTGAGATGGAGCCAAGGTGGAAGAAAGAGCTAGATCCAAAGCAGGAGAAAATTAACAAATGTGAGCATGATATTAACACCCAAAGGCTTTCACAGCCACTGGGAACTGCTGGGGCCAAGGGTTTATCTAACAACCTCCATGCTTTGAGGAATCACTTCCTCCCACTCCTTTTGGCCAGAGCAGAGATTACTGTTAGCTGATTTACATAGTGACAGAGTGGAAGATTTTGAAAGAATGAAAAATAATAAATATTATCTGGGAGCATTTCTATTTCCCTTGAATCTTGCCTAACCTGCTTTCAGGTTTTATTAAGAACAGAGAATTGTTGAAAATGAAATTATTTCCTCATGCCGGAGAGAGGTAAAGCAGATTGTTACACACAGAGAGAGAAGGGAGCTGACTGCTCTCATAAATAAGTCAATGTGTTACTCCTGCTAGACTGGAAGCAGAATGACAGCTCTTCCAGATGCTGATGCTCTACTTCTCTCTGACCCCTGGTAAAGTTAGGATTGCTAAAAATACCCCACCAAAGCACACATGCTTCAGGGCTTGGAAACAGTTGGAGCAGTGGAGATTCCAAATGGTCAGATTCCACCTCCCCACTGCCAAAGTCAGCTCTGTTGAGCGTTGCACCTCTGCTCCCCTATCACAGAATTACAAATCAGGGAAGGGGATGGAAGGGATCTTGAAGGTCATCAAGTTCCAACACACCCATCATTGGCAAGGACACCTTCCGCTAGCACAGGTTGCTCAAGGCCTTATCCAAACTGGTCTTGAACCCTTCCACAACCTCCCTAGGCAACCTGTTCCACTGTCTCACTACCCTCACTGGAAAGAATGTCTTTCTAGTCTCCAGTCTGAATCTCCCCTTCCCAAGCTTCACTTTATTCCTCTTCATCCTATCATTACAAGCCCTTGTAAATGTTCCTCCCCATCTTTCTTGTAGCTCCCCTCCAAGTACTTACAAGAAAGGCAGAGAAATGGAGATCTGGGCAAAACCTTCCATTGCCCAGATCTCAAATGGCCACCTCCACCATGGCTGATGTGTTTCATGTCCAGGGCATGGGGAAGGCTGATGGAGTGTGAGGCCAGAAAGTCTTCCCTCAGCTGCTCCTCACAAGACTTGCGCTCCACTGACACACCAGAGACAGGGGCATGGCAGTGATAAAATACATGATGAAGATTAAAGACAAGAGGAGATGGAAGCCCAGCAAATTCCAAAGCAGAGCTTTGGTTTGGGATGAAAGGCCCCCTCATTCCTCAAAATGCAGCTTGTGTTCAGCCAGCTACTATCCCATTCCTCCCCAAGAGCCAAGAGTCATCAGAACCCAGGCTCTTTCCCCTCTTTATTTGCAATTTGATGTCTGAGATGTGTAAGGGAAGGGAAAGCCTGGGTATGACAGGGTGATGAATGCTCATGTTTACCCATGCAGAGAATAAGTTACCAATCAGCCACTCTGTCCCCGTCTCCGTATTTAAAATGCAAACTAACATGAACGGAACAATAACATTTTAATTAGATGGAAATAGAAAAGCTACTGGAGAATGATATTGTTGCAGCAGCCCAAAGTTTCCTGAGCCACATGTAATTACTTTGATAGATAGCACACTAACAGGAGAGCTAAACAGCACAGTTTCCACAACACATTTTGCACCACTCCATCTCTTCTTGCTTACAGTGATAGAAACCAGGGCAGTGAGGGTGGGAAATGACTTTCCCTCCACTCAAGCAAGGACAGCTTTCTGGGGAGTGGAGCCAGCTCACACTACAGTCCTTACCTGTCCAGCATTAAAACAGAAGAAAAAAAACCCTAACCCCACAGCTTCAAACCAGAGGATACTCAGAAAGCATTAAACAAGGGGAACAGCACATAACCCAAAATGCAAAGCTGGGGGTGTAGGAACATGCTCTGACCTGGAACCAAAGCGTGATGCAAAGCTGGGGGTGTGGGAACATGCTCTGACCTGGAACCAAAGCATGATGCAAAGCTGGGGGTGTGGGAACATGCTCTGACCTGGAAGCAAAGCATGATGCAAAGCTGGAGGTGTAGGAACATGCTCTGCCATGGAACCAAAGCATGATGCAAATCTGGGGGTATGGGAACATGCTCTGCCATGGAACCAAAGCATGATGCAAAGCTGGAGGTGTAGGAACATGCTCTGCCATGGAACCAAAGCATGATGCAAAGCTGGGGGTATGGGAACATGCTCTGCCATGGAACCAAAGCATGATGCAAAGCTGGAGGTGTAGGAACATGCTCTGCCATGGAACCAAAGCATGATGCAAATCTGGGGGTATGGGAACATGCTCTGCCATGGAAGCAAAGCATGATGCAAAGCTGGAGGTGTAGGAACATGCTCTGCCATGGAAGCAAAGCATGATGCAAAGCTGGGGGTATGGGAACATGCTCTGACTTGGAATCAAAGCATGATGCAAAGCTGGAGGTGTAGGAACATGCTCTGCCATGGAACCAAATCATGATGCAGGTATAGATCTAGCATGAAGCCATAGCAGCGAAGGAGGAGCTGGGTCATATTGCCAGTGTTGCTTATATGCATGGCCAGGGAATGAGAAGGAAGAGAGATAGCACCCCTGTGAGGGTCCCAGAGTCCTGGAGCAGGTTGCACAGAGAGGTTGTGGAGTCTCCTCTGGAGAGATTCCAAACCCACCTGGGTATTGTGAGTCAGTGCTGCAGGTGCCTCTGCTTTAGCAATGGGGTTGGACTAGATGATTTCCAGAGGTTCTTTTTGCAGTGATTTTTGTGATCAGCCCCTTTGTAGCTGCTTTCTTTGGGGTCACTGCAGCTACAAGCCCAACCTTTGAAGAGGCACAGCTTGGACCACACAACGTATTGAGGCTTTTGAGTCCGGGCCCACTGCCAGCACCAAATGTGTCACCGTGAATCATTCACACACCGGTTTCAAAGTACAAAGCTGATGCCTGAATCATGGCATAAAGCACAAATGTTCTCCTCTGAATTAAAAAAAAAAAAAAGAAATCCACTGACTTCTTTTGGAGCCAAAAATAGGGAAAGGGGTTACATAATTCACTTACTTTGGAAAAAAAAAAAGAAAAGCATTTCCAAGTTATCTAAACAGCAGTAATTACAGACAAATCTCTGTTTATTTTATCAGTCCAGTTTTGCTATGGGATTGGTGCTGGTGCTCCAGGCAAGCTTGTCTCATTCACCTTCAAGCCATTTCATCATAAAACTTCAACCAACAGCTGGGAGAGGCTGGAAGGGCAGCAGCCTAGCTTCATGTCTACGCTACTGCCTTAGCCATGTGCTCCAAAAACCCATCCCCTTTTTCGTGGAATGCTCCATTGTGAGCAGAAGCAAAAGCTGGAAGCATTTGGTGAGTAAGTCTTGGAACGAGCTCAATTCTTAGGGGTGACCAATGCGCATTTCTTAACCATGTGCTCCAAAACCCACTCCTTTTTTTTTGTGGAATGCTATGTTGTGAGCAGAGGCAGAAGATGGAAGCTTTTGGTGAGTAAGTCTTCACAGAATCACAGAATTAACCTGGTTGGAAAAGACCTCTGAGATCATTGAGCCAAACCTATCACCTAACCCTTCTAATTAACAAACCCATGGCACCAACTGCCTCATCCAGACTTATCCCTGCCCATGGCAGGGGGGGTTGGGACTAGATGATCCTGTTATTCCATATTTCTTTGGTTTGAGCTTGGGATACTTATGAGAAATGACTGGAACATGTCCAGAGAAGGGCCACAAGGATGCTCAGAGGGCTGCAGCACCTCTGCTACGAGAACAGATTGAAAGAGTTGGGGCTGTTCAGGCTGGAGAAGAGGAGGCTCCCAGGTGACCTTATTGTCGTCTTCCAGTATCTGAAGGGGGCCTACAGAAAAGCTGGGGAGGGACTTTTGAGGCTATCAGGTAGTGAGAGGACTAGGGGGAATGGAGCAAAGCTGGAGGTGGGGAGATTCAGATTGGATGTGAGGAGGAAGTTCTTCAGCATGAGAGTGGTGAGAGCCTGGAATGGGCTGCCCAGGGGGGTGTTTGGAGCCACATCCCATGAGGTGTTTGCAGCCAGGCTGGCAGAGGCTGTGGGCAGCCTGATCTAGGGTAGGGTATCCGTGGGGATGACGGGGGGTTGGAACTTGGTGATCTTTGTGGTCCTTTCCAACCCTGACTGATTCTATGATTCTATGTATTACCTTTTTACTGTATATATCTGTAAATATCTGTTATACATTGTAAATATCTGCTTGTGTATTGTACAGAGCTGTAAATACAAAGTTTCATTTATTAACTTCCAGCCGACTGAGTCCTAGCCTTGGTTATTTCAAAGTGTGTGTGTCTGGGGGGCAGCTAACTGCTAATCCACCACAAACTGCCAACTCCACTCCTGGGGGATTCCCAGGAATCTGCCAGTCAGTTCACTGTGATCCCATGATTTATTCCAATAGAGAGATTGACATAACACAAGTGCACAATAAAAAGCAGCTTGGTGAGCTGATAAAGGGTTCTGATGCTGGACGCATTGTGCTCACCCAGCTCCACAGAAGCAAAGCAGCCTCACTCTGCTGCAGCATCAACCCTGCACTTGGGACCAGAGTCTGTTTATAAGTGAAGGCAGCCAGGCAGAAAGACCTATTCTCCACCTGAGTGGTTTCCTTGCTGCTGAGACACTGACCTGAAAGGCCCCAGACACAGGTTAGCTCCTGGCAGAGGAGCAGCATTTCTTCTAAGGCAATGTGGGGTCTGCAGAGGAGCAGGCATGCAGGCAACACAATGGTTCTGTGTGGCACACTCAGGTTTTGCAAAGTGGTGGTGTGAGATTTGTTGGAAAGAAATAGAGTCATAGAGTTGTTCCAGTTGGATAAGACCTCTAAGACTGAGTCCAACTGTCAACCCAACACTGCCACAGCCACTAAACTATGTCCCAAAGTGCCATCTCTACAAGTTTTCTGGACACCTTCAGGGATGGTGTCTCCACCACTTCCCTGGGCAGCCTGTTCCAACACCTGACCACTCTTTGACTAAAGAATCTTCTCTTAATGTCCAAGATAATCTTCCCCTGGTGCAACTTGAGGCCATCTCCTCTTGTCATAGAATCATAGAATCACAGAATCATAAAATCACAGAATCATAAAATCACAGAATCACAGAATCAGTCAGGGCTGGAAGGCACCACAAGGCTCATCCAGTTCCAACTCTCCTGCAATGGGCAGGGACACCTTACACTAGATCAGGCTGTCTAAAGCCTCATCCAGCCTGGCCTTAAACACCTCCATTACCTGCCTTGTCATATCACTTGATACTAGGGAAAAGAGACTCACCCCCATCTGCCTCCAATCTCCTTTCAGGGAGCTGTAAAGGGCAATGAGGTCTCTTCAGCCTCCTCTTCTCTAGGCTAAACAATCCCTGTTCCCTCAGCTGCTCCTCACCAGACCTGTTCTCCAGACCCTTTACCAGCTTCGTTGCCCTTCTCTGGACCCACTCGAGCACTTCAGTGTCCTTTTTGTAGTGAAGGGCCCAAAACTGAACACACTGCTCAAGATGTGGCCTCACCGGCACTGAGTACAGGGGCACAATCACTTCCCCACTCCTGCTGACCACACTATTGCTGATGCTGGCCAGGATGCTCTTGACAAAACAGAAGGAAATCTGCCAAATATCAAGGTTTTCCTTCAGTGGGAGGCACTGCAGTGTGGACCAGCCTCCTAGAGAGGAAAGAAGGCCCTTGCTGAGAAGGAATTAATGCCCAGAAACTTTCCAGCTGCTTTTTGGTTTGGTATCAGCAGCATCCACAGGCCAAGAGTCAAAATAATCTCTACAGCTGGATCGATAAACACGTGGCCTTAAAAACACTGTCATGCCGTGGGAAAGGCTTTAGGGCAAATCCTCATGGAAAAGCAGGGATTGCACCCTGCCAGGCACAGGCACAGGCACAGCCCCAGCCCCAGCAAGACCCAGCAGTCACAGCCCTGCTGCTCCAGCCCCATAGAAGTAGGGAGTGGAAGCAGTCGTTTAGATCACCACCATCAGCTCCCTCTCCAGAAAAAAATCAAGAATCACTGGATTTTTTTTGTTTTGTTTTGTTTTTTTCTTTCTGAATTGGAAGGCAGAGTTTTGGTTCACTTCCCCTGTCTTTCATGAGATTGCACCCTGCAAGGCACAGGCAGAGCCCCAGCAAGACCCAGCAGTCACAGCCCTGCTGCTCTAGCCCCATAGTAGTAGGGAGTGGAAGAAGTTGTTCAGATCAACACCATCAGCTCCCTCTCCAGAAAAATCAAGAATCACTGGATTTGTCTGGGGTTTTTTTTTTTTTGTTTGTTTGTTTGGGTTTTTTGTTTGTTTGGTTGGTTTTTTCCTTTCTGAATTCGAAGGCAGAGCTTTGATTCACTGCCCCTGTCTTTCATGAGATTGCACCCTGTAAGGCACAGGCAGAGCCCCAGCAAGACCCAGCAGTCACAGCCCTGCTGCTCCAGCCCCATAGAAGTAGGGAGTGGAAGAAGTCGTTCAGATCACCACCATCAGCTCCTTCTCCAGAAAAATCAAGAATCACTGGATTTGTTGGTGTTTTTTTGGTTTGGTTTGGTTTGGTTTTTTTTCTTTCTGAATTGGAAGGCAGAGCTTTGATTCACTGCCCCTGTCTTTCATGAGATTGCACCCTGTAAGGCACAGGCAGAGCCCCAGCAAGACCCAGCAGTCACAGCCCTGCTGCCCCAGCCCCATAGAAGTAGGGAGTGGAAGAAGTCGTTCAGATCACCACCATCAGCTCCTTCTCCAGAAAAATCAAGAATCACCGGATTTGTGGTTTTGTTGGTTTTGTTTTTTTTTTTTTTCCCCTCCCTTTTCTTTCTGAATTGGAAGGCAGAGCTTTGATTCAGTGCCCCTGTCTCTGGCGGGTGGGTGGCAGGCAGCACGGGCAGCAGGGGCGAGCAGAGGGGAGGAAGCGGAGCCGGCGGCAGGAGTCCTGCCTCTGTGCGAAGCCACAGCTGCACCGGTGGAGCTGGAGTCAATAGCCGCTTTTACAGAAAACCTGCTTTGTTGTGCAGGCACAAAAGCCTCCTCTGTCACTACCCAGCAGGAGGTTTATCGAAGTGTCATTTCTTGCCCTGTTGCTGCCCTTGCCTCTTCGCTTCAGCTTTTTGCA
>VWZI01014877.1:939526-987214 GCA_013396835.1 Psilopogon haemacephalus
CCCCCCCTCCCTGGGCAATCTTTAAGGGATGGAATTTAGCAGAGCAGAACATGATATGAGAAAACCTCCAGAGAGTGCCCAGCAATTTTATTTCTTCCCAAACACACTTGTTTCAAAGGAATGAAGACACAAACCATCTCTATTGCTGGCTGTAACATCGCTCCGTCTGTGATCACCTTTTCTGAGACATCCCCATTGATAAAAAGAGGGAAAGCAGAACAATGGAAGCAGAAGATCACCTGCATCATTTCCCTGTCATACAGCCGTTCCCCACAGGTTATAGCTCTCTAACCCTTTGTAGAGGAACTCAGGCTAGGCAGGGAGGGCCAGGGGTGGGAGACCTCATTTGCTGGAAGAGACAGAGCTGGGAAGCAGTAATGCACCTGGCACCTCAATCTCAAAATAAATAGCTCCTGCCATGCTTCATCTTTCTTCTCTTTTCCTAGAGGAGTCCTAGCATTAATACATCTCAGTAGTGAACTAAATGCATGCTCTTTCTTATAAAGAAGGAGCAGAGCTCCCTTACAGGAGTGTCAGCTCCCGCTGATACAGCTCATCCATTCTGTCCTGAAGCCCTGTCATAGAATCATAGAATGAGTCAGGGTTGGAAGGCACCACAAGGACCATCTAGTTCCAACCCCCCTGTCATGCCCAGGAGCACCCTAACCTAGATCAGGCTGCCCAAAATCTCATCCAGCTTGGCCTTAAACACCTCCAGGGATGTGGCCCCAACCACCTCCCTGGGCAAACCATTCCAGGCTCTCACCACTCTCATGGTGAAGAACTTCCTCCTCACTTCCAGTCTGAATCTAGCCTGAGATTCTCCTCTTGCTTCCAGCACCATCTTTAGCTTCCAGCCTTCTCCTAATTCTGCAGAGAGAGGGAATTTGAAGAGTAGGTTGCCAAGGGATTGCACTGAGTTCGAGCAGCTGGCACAACAAAGCTGCTGAGGGGTCTAGAGAAGAAGTCTTGCCAGGAGTGGCTGAGGGAACTAGGGTTGTTTAGTCTTGAGAAGAGGAGGCTGAGCTGAGAACTTATTGCTCTTTACAGATGCCTGAAAGAAGGTTGTAGTGAGGTGGTGGTTGGTCACTTCTCCCTAGTATCAGGCAACAGAATAAGAGGCAATGGCCTGAAAAACTCCATAACAAGATGCTGAGCCCAGGGCTTTGTACCTGATAAATTCATCCCACGACAATGCAAAGGAACAAAACAGCTCCAGATGATTGCAGGGTATGAGAATATGCTCGGTGCCATCTTACACTGGGTGAGATTAATTTTCCTGTCAGCTACTTTAGAAGGAAAGTGGCCTACAGAATTAAAAGCAATAAACCCCCTCACAGATGGCCAGCTGTGTGACCAGTGCAGATTACCTTCCGAAGCTCTTGCCTACCTGGATGTCAGCATTTCCCAGAGGTTTTTATGCCCCCAGCCCTTTCTTTGTGGCTGTGGAGCCACGAGCAGGTTTTCAGGCACTGGTGTTTGTTTTTTGTTTTTGGTTTTGGTTTTCTTTTTTTCCAAGATGGCAATTTTGGGTACAGATTTCTTGGTTCAAGTATTCTTAACACTTGCCTACAAACCACCGAGCACAGATCAGCACTGTGTAAACCAGAGGAATAGAAAAGCCAAGCTGTTAATCTTCATAATGTGCCTCTCAGTGGGGATTTAACTTGAATGTTATTTGCATTAACTATGATACTGAGTGCTGGATATGCAGCTATAAATAAATAAAAAGCCATATTTAAGTCACTGTCCCACTGCTGACAGCAGGCTCAAGTGTGAGAGCTGTTACCAGCATGGATTTGGTTGGCTGCCTGACTCACTGGAGGAAGTCGTAGTGGCAAGTCCCATCATTGCTGCCTCAAGAAACTCATTTTGGGGGGCAATGAACCCCCTTAATGGGGATTGCAGTGTCAGCCCAAACTCTAGCAGTGCTGGCTGAGTTGAGGACACTTTGGCTTGGGCTTGGATGTTAGGAGGAAGTTCTTCACAGTGAGGGTGGTGAGACACTGAAACGGGTTGCCCAGGGAGGTTGTGGCTGCTCCCTCCCTGGAGGTGTTCAAGGGCAGGATAGATGAGGCCTTGAGTGACCTGATCTAGTGGGAGGTGTCCCTGCCTATAGAGGGGGATTGGAGATGGATGATCTTTGAGGTCTCTTCCAACCTAAACCATTCTATGATTCTATGAAGGAGGGTATAGGTTTGCTGGAGCTGACCGTAGGATCACAGAATCATTTTGGTTGGAAGAGACCTTTTAAGATCATCAAGTCTGTCTAACTGTTAACCCAGCACTGCCAGGGCACCACTTGAACCGTGGTCCTCAGTGCCACATCTCCAGAAAACTTATCCCAAAGGATTTCCCAGCTGATTTATTGCTGCTTTTTCCCAAAGTCTTTCTCTGACACAGATCCTTTACACCTCTTGGAGATTCAGGTATTATGAGACTTGTTTCCTGGCATGGCTTGGTCTCCAGGCTGGTCCAGGACTACCAGGCTGGCTATGTGCCCTGCTCTGTGGGGCTGTTGCATTGTGATATGCTTTCTGATCAAATTCCTGCACATTTTTTCCCCCCCTCTGGAGGGATTTTCCATCCTGTGGCTCCCCTGTGCTGGCCAGGATGTACCTGAAAGATGCTCAAATGATGTGAAGGAGACCAAACCCAGGGCAGATCTTTTCCCCTTGGGTTAGTGACTGCAATCTATTTGGTGTCTGGGGCATATAACCTCCCCTATAATTTTATCTAGAGGGAAAATACCTATTTACTAGTCCAAGCCTATACTTCCCCCTCCTCCTTCAGTGCTTTGTCACACTTCACACATCTGGAGTTAAGGAACAAATAAGTATGACACTGTCATAAGTGCATGACTGACAGCGATGAAAAAAGTGAAACAGTCTTTGGGGAGGGAAACTCAATCCTGCAAGTTTCTCTTTTGATTTAAACGAGTGTATTAAAACATATAAATTGTCCCTGTGAGGATAAAATGCAAGGTCTTTGCTGGAGGAATCAATAGAGTGGTGTGAGCATCGAGCTTAAAATTTCCCAGTGGCTGTGAGAGCTGCATTTTTATAAGATGGCTTTGGGAAAACCACGGAACAGGAGGGAAAAGAAAGTTAATTTGGTATTGAACAAACTCAGAGCATTATGGCCTTACGAAACAAGTTCTTCTCCGAGGGTACAAAGTGATATGACACTCCTACCAAGCACTGAGACCACGTTCATTTGGTTCGGCACTCAGACCTTCATCGGTTTTGATTAAGTTACAATTAGCAGGCTGTGGCACTGCAACAGCAGTATCACTAGCTTCTTGGAGTACTGATCTAAATAGGATGGAACAGGATAGAAAGAATAGAATAGAATAGAATAGAATAGAATAGAATAGAATAGAATAGAATAGAATAGAATAGAATAGAATAGAATAGAATAGAATAGAATAGAATAGAATAGAACAGAACAGAACAGAATAGAATCAGCAAGGTTGGAAGAGACCTCCAAGACCATCCAGTCCAACCTATCACCCAGCCCTATCCAATCAACTAGACCATGGCACCAAGTGCTCCATCCAGTCTTTTCTTGAACACCCCCAGTGATGGGGAATCCACCACCTCCCTGAACAGCCTATTCCAATTCCAATCATTGTCTCTAATATCCAGCCTATACCTCCCCCAGCACAACTTGAGACTGTGTCCCCTCGTTCTGTTGCTGGGTGCCTGGGAGAAGAGACCAACCCCACCTGGGCGGGTCAGTAAGGGTCTGCTGGGATAAATGCCATCCTATATCTGATGGCATCCACAGCTGATAGGCAGCAGCTCTGCAGGCCTGGGAAAAGCTGGTAAGTTGGTAGGTCCCTTTCTTCCAGGTTAAAAGAGAAAGAAAATGAGATGGTTAAGGGCTAAGATTTCTCCTCCTGCTAGAGACCATGCAAAGCCTTGAGCAGCAGAACTGAGGCACAGGGTAAGCATCTGATTAAGGAAGTTGAACATCTTCCTTATGAGGAGAGTCTGAGGGATCTGAGGCTTTGTAGCTTGGAGAGGAGGATACTAAGGGGTGACCTCATTACTGTTGATGAACATGTATGGGGTGAGTGCCAGGAGGCTGGAGCCAGACTCAGCTCGGTGATGCTCACTGACAGGACAAGGGGCAATGGGTGGAAGTTGAGGCATAGGAGGTTTTATGTGAACCTGAGGGAGATTTTTTTTCCCTGTGAGGGTGACAGAGCACTGGAACAGGCTGCCCAGGGGAAGTTGTGGAGTCTTCCCCTCTGGAGATACTCAAGAACCATCTGGATGCCTTCCAGTGTGATCTGCTCTAGATGATCCTGCTCTGGCAGGAGGGCTGGAGCAGATGAGCTTTTGAGGTCCCTTCCAGCCCCTGACTTTCTGTAATTCTATGATCTGTCAGGCTGAACCTGCAAGAGCAGGAGAGGAGACATCAGCAGGGCTGCATTGCCCAGGAAGAGAAGACAACCAGTCCATCCATCACATGGCAGAAACCTGAACAAACAGGCCCTAACTTACTCCTGAGGTCCCACTGCCTGCTCAGAAAATAGAGTTCCACTCATTGGCTCTAAGCCAGCATCTATCAAAGAAGACAACCTTGTGTTAGCCTTTTCTCTTGCCATGGAAACCATCCCACAGGCTCCAGAAATCAGGCAAGTGCTCCAGGTAAAGGGGCAGCAAGTTTGCATTGGCCCCAAAGATACAATACCTGAGCAACCTGTGAGTTTTTCACTTCTGACAGTTCCAAACACACCTGGTGTTGGCAGGAGGCAGAAGGAAGGCATTCAGCAAAAGGGAATCAGGTCCACCCTGGGTCCCTAAAATGAAGGCCCTCAGGCAGCTTTCTTGAGTGTATCACATGCTAAGGTTGGGGTTTGCTAAAGTCCTTCATTTCCTCTGGAGGAGGAGCAGATAGAATCATAGAATCATAGAATCAGTCAGGGTTGGAAGGGACCACAAGGATCATCTAGTTCCAACCCCCCTGCCATGCCCAGGGACACCCTACCCTAGATGAAGCTGCCCACAGCCTCATCCAGCCTGGCTGCAAACACCTCCAGGGATGTGGCCCCAACCACCTCCCTGGGCAACCCATTCCAGGCTCTCACCACTCTCATCATGAAGAACTTCCTCCTCACATCCAATCTGAATCTGCCCACCTCCAGCTTTGCTCCATTCCCCCTAGTCCTGTCTCTTGAAGCAAGATAAAACTTTGGCTTCAAGAGCATAAGTTGGCTGTAACAGCAGTGGGCCTAAATTTATTCTTTATTTTATTCTAGAGGGAGTAGTAACTGTCTGGAAAGTACCAGAGGGCTTCTTACAAGAGGAGGGAACACGCTGAGATCAGGCTACATACCCAGCCCTGTTCTTCTTTTATGTATTTGGGAATTTCCTTGGCAAAGAGACACCTGCAAGGTTTTATAAAGAGAGATTTACTGCAGAGGGTTCAGCATCTCAGGAGATGTATTTCCACAGGCTGCTTGTGAATCATGGCAGGAGGGAGGCTGCCTGGGAGGATGGCGAGAGGCTGCTCTGTTGGAGCTGTCAGTGTGGCCATGATCAATGTCACCAAACCCAGAGCACATCCTCTGGCTCAGCCATCACTCCAGTAGGGCTCTGATTTACTGATACTCAATGTGCTTTCCACTCTGTGTGTGGCTTTGTAGTTTAGAAGTACTCCAGCTTCTTCAAGAGTACTTTGCATTAAAAAATATGTTTTTTCCTCCTTTTCAGAGACTGAAGACTTCCTGAGAGCTTTTTCTATTCCCTTTTTTCTTTTTCCTTTCCCCCCAATTCCACTAGGAAAATCTCATCTCTGATTCCTCTCTGCAGCTGACGATTGTTTCTAGTCTGAGAACTGAAAAGCTTCGAAGAACTTTGAACCTTCTATCGGAAATAAAGTTGAGTTGAGAAGACTTTTTTGGTTATATACATATACATATATATATATATATATTTTTTTTTTTTCCCCCTCCTTGGATGAAAAACAGCCCCATGGAAGCCATGCTTGGCCGTGCACTCCCTTCACTGAGAATTACTGAAGTGAAAAAGCCAGAGGAGATGAGGAGCAAATCTCACATGCTCAAATCCCCTGCAGCTGACCAGCCCCTCCTGCCTGTCAAACATTCCCTCTTCAAAGTCCAAGGACAAGAACTATGATCCCTGCTACAGTCTTGTCCCACAGCATCCTCTGTCCTGGCAGGGGCAGGGTGGATGACAGGTTTCTGGTACACCAAGGAGGGAGGAGGAGGATGGTTCTCTGCACACCAGGAGGGCGCTAGGGTATCGTGACATAAAATTGTCTCACTGCTGTTTCCCTCCCATCGTGAAAAACTTAACAACTGACATTAACAACTGACACTTCCAATGCAGGAAAAGACTGGGAATGAAGCAGCAGCTCAGAAATTTCTGCTATCCAGTCAGGGTTAGTGCTTCATCACCACCACCTCTTCTCAACCAGCCCCAAGCACTTGTTTCCTGAATAACTCATCAGCTCAACTCATTTATCATCAACTCTTTTTTTTTTTTTTTTCAAACCCACCCCTAAGATGCTTCAAAATTGGATAGAAGAAATTAAATCCATGGGAGGCAAAACGTGGGGGCTGATGTTCCTGGAGCATGTGAGTTAGCTGGCCCTCTCCCCTGAGAGCTTCACTGAAGGTTAAAAAACAACCCCAAAGGTTCGCAAGAGATCACACTTAAAATTACAGAAGGGAGCTGCTCAGCCCAGCCTGAGCACAGGATGACACAGGTGCTTGGTGCCTGTGTCTCACCAGGTCCCTTTTCCATGGCAGAGCTAATGCAAGTACAGTTTTCTGTCCCTTGTCCTCCAAGACAGGTCCTGCCATCCCTGCGGGCTGCAGCCTTGCAGGATTCACTCAGTTCACTGCCAAGAAACAGCCCCTGTGCATGGTGCCTTCTGCACCCTGGGAAGGGAGGTGGAAGCGATGCCAGGCTGTGCTTGAGAAGCCCCAGGGCCCCTCTGCTGTGGGAAGAGGAGCTGCTGGACCACCAGCTCTTGACTATCCTGATGCCAGAGCAGCATTAATCATGACGCAAAGAGTTCTTGGTTTGCATTTCATATAGGGCTGGGGGACGATGGTGGTGGTGGTGTTCAGAGAGGTCCAGAGGGAACTAGTGAGGACTCATCACTTTGTCAAGGAATTAAAAAATACAAAGTCAAATCCCATAGGAAAGGCAGCAAAAATCAAATCAGCAGATGGAGAAAGGCAGGAGACACTCAGAAATGCCCTTATAGAGGGTGATGCCAGCAGCTGAGATTGGCCTGGTCTCACCAGACCAAACACTGCAGGGTGCTCACATGTGTAAGAGAAATGGGGAAAAAGCTGGGAAAGCTCAGAGTTTATAACCCTATTTTATTTGCAATGCCAGGCTGAAGGTGCTGACACCTATGAGAGGGATGTGGGGTACAGGAATATGGGGAAGATGGACATTGGTGGCATCTCCAGTGTGTGTTGCTTATACTGGAGAGCAAACAGACAGATTGGGAATGTACTAAACCAAGAGAGAGATTTGGAATGTACTAAACCAGCTTTATCTGCTTAACATAAGGGAAAGGATGGATGTCAGCACTGGGACTGTTGTGTTTGGCATCCAATGCTATCAGCTTTAGGGCTGCATGGCCACAATGCTCAGATCACACAGAATCACTATGGTTGGAAAAGACTTCTAAGATTATCAAGTCCAACCATTATCCAACTCTGCCAGGGCCACTAGTACATCACATCCTTGAGCACCTTCTCTAGTTGGCTTTGAAATGCATCCAGGGATGGTGATTCTACCACTTCCTTGGGCAGCCTGTTCCAGTGTTTGAGAACTGGGCTCAAACCTCTGGTGAAAGCCTGGGATGGGTTGCCCACGGAGGTGGTTGGGGCCACATCCCTGGAGGTGTTTAAGGCCAAGCTGGATGAGGTTGTGGGCACCCTGATCTAGGTTAGGGTGTTCCTGGGCATGACAGGGGCGTTGGAACTAGATGGTCCTTGTGGTGCCTTCCAACCCTGACTGATTCTATGATTCTAAGTCTTTTGGTATAGGAGTTCTTCCAAATGTTCAACCTAAACCTTCCCTGGTGTAACTTGATGAATTTCCCTCTTGTCCTATCAGTTGTGACTTGTGAGAAGAGATCAACACCCACCTTTTTACAACCTCCTTTCAGGGAGCTGTGTAGAGCAAGGTCTCTCCTCAGCCTCCTGTTCTTTAGACTAAAAGGATGTTCCCATTTTATCAGCCCTGGACCACTCCATGCTCCCCAGCCTCTCCAGATACCTTTGCCCACCTGCTGTCCCTCAGCAAGGGGCAGTCTCAGAGTTGGGAAAATGCAATGGTGACAAACATTGAAGCCCTGAGGCCACCCTGTCCCCTGGCCAGGCACCCACGTGTGCCACGGTGGGATGCTGCCCATCACACACCCGCCTCAGGCAGGACACAGAAGCCTTTTCCAAACGTCAGGAAGCGAAAGTGCCATCTGTGAGCCTCCAGCAGATGCTGCACAGAGACGATAGTAAAAGCCTTTAAGGGAGAGGAGGGGGGCAGCAGGGAGAAGACAATTAAATAGCTGTTTTAAATGATCTGGAAGAAGATTAAAGGCAGCTGCAGGTTTGTTTTAGGGTTGGTTTGTGGGTTTGTTTTTTTTTTCTCTCTCTGGGAAGAAGAATCACTGAATTACCTTCGTTTCTTTTGCCTTTACAGAATGCTGTTGAGAGGAAAACCTAAGAGCTAAACTGATCAGCCACGTTTCCTCCTTCTTTTATTATCCCTCCAGCTGACATCGCAGGAAGGGGGAGGGGAGAAGAGAAAAAAAAGAAAAGAAAAAAAATAAATCAAGTTAATTAAAATCAATTGGGGAAATATAAAGAAGAAATTATGTAAGAACTGGCAAAACACAGCAGGCCAAGTCGTTATGTAAAGCAATGAACACAAGAGCTTATTTAATTTAGATCCTGCTGCAAGATGGACCACACTGTAAAGGGGCTGGGATTAGGCAGGCTGGGCTGTCCTGCATATGCTGAGTTAAAGCCCTGGGCTCCCTGCATGATCCATGAAAAAAAAAAAAGGGCAGCTTTGTGGGGATGCTCATGCCACCATTGACGGGCATCCCCGCTCCAGATGCTCTCTCTCTCTCTCTCTCTTTCTGTCACTGCAGGGATGGATCCAGACAGATTCAAACACCAATATCTTCATTTTGTTCTCTACTCACAGAGCTGGCAGCATTGTGACCCACCAGGACACAGTTCTGCCACAAAGGTAGCCAATTTGTTGTGCCATCAAAGGTGTTAGTGGTTAAGTGGCACCAAGGTGTGGGCTTCTCTGGTGGGCAGAGATTCTGTGTGTGTTATGAGGGTGAGATTCCAAACCCGTCTGAACATTGTGCCTCTGGTAAGCTGCTTTGGGTGACCCTGATCTAGTAGGGGAGGTGAACTAGGTAATCCTCAAAGGTCTCTTCCAGCCCTCACCATGCTGGGTTGCTGTGATCCTGTGGCCAAAATTGTTTTATTGGCCGGACCCAAAGGGGGGATGGAGCCGTAGTGAGTGATTTGAATCTGTGATGTTATGAAAAGCCATAGTAGGAATTTGGCTGTGACCTAAGGAAAAGAAACTAACTTCAATTCCTCTAGTCAGCTTTAGCATAAACACAGGATTCCTGAACTGAAGCCATTGACTAACCCTGAATATGCTTTGCCAGCAAAGCTGGAGAGAATTCAGCCATTTGATTTTATGGTTTGTAACTTCCATGATGCTCATCATGTTTATTGACCACAGATCTGCCAGTCAGTAGAGCCCTGCTGCCCATGGCTACCAACTGTGCACCACACAGCAGCTCATTGCACCACCCTGCTGAGCTGCTTCTCACCAGAGGAAAAGTATAACAGAGAGTTTGCAACCTTATGCATGGAATTAATGACTTTTGGGGTCTCCCAGACAAATTGGAACTGAAGAGAAGTGCTTGGAATGGGTAACAGGTGACAAGAGGCTGAGCTACACCTTGTATCTCTCAGCTCCAACACCTGGTCCTTCTTTCCCATCATCTTCAGACCTGAGGCTCTTTGGTACATTCCTTAAAAGGCATTGCAAGAAGAAATGTAGGAAGAAATAAAGCAGAGGACCTTCTTGGGCAAGCAGTTGCTTCATGCTCAGAGTTATTTACTCTACGAACCATCTGAATTATGAGCAGACTTCATCAAATGCAATAAACAAAGATCTGGAGGGGCAGGCGAGCTGCAGCCACGCAAGAGTGGGCTGACACAGAGCAGAACTGGGGCAGCTGTCCACCCAAGCCCATGAGGAGGTCCAGAGAAGTTTGCAATGTGCTTCCCAAGAGGTTGCCCTATCAAATGAGCAACATGGAGCTGATGGAGCTGTGACAGCTTATGGAGGGCCTGCTGCCACGTGTTTGAATAAATGGGTTTGCACCAGCTGTCCATGCAAACAAAAAACCCCACAAGCATGTGTCAGATCCTGCCTACCCAGGCACTTGCCATAACTTAGGGGACATTCTGCAGCAGAGCCATCCAAGTGCAGACTGTGCCATGGTAGTGGCACATGTTCCTTTCTCTCCTGTGAATGTTGAGCTTCCCAAACCCAGTATCCCTCTCATGTGTGCCCAGCTTAGGCTCAGTTAATATCCTGGAAATTTAGTTTGAGGAGTCACCTGGCTGAGGCAGAGGTTCTTCAGCATGAGAGTGGTGAGAGCCTGGAATAGGTTGCTCAGGGAGGTGGTTAGGGCCACATCCCTGGAGGTCCTTAAGGCCAGGCTGGATGAAACTGTGGGCAGCCTGATCTAGGGTAGGGTGTCCCTGGGCAGGGGTGTTGGAACTGGATGATCCTAGTTGTCTCTTCCAACCTTAACTGATTCTATGATTCTATGATTCTACAATTCTATGATTCTATGACTGTGTGGTGGGACTGACAGAGCACCAGGATTATTAGGATTTCTGCCCAAATCCACTCTTTTCCCCAGGTCTTCAAAGGATGTCTCCAGAAAAGTGGTATGAAGGTAAGCAAGCTAGGAGCAATATAGGAAAATGGGTTTGCACATCCAACTGGACAGTAAAACTCAGACCTTTATGAAAAATGAGGCTGAGAGTTTATGATGGCAACAGCATAAAGGACTCCCTATGGTGGGATGGGACACTCAACATGGTCCTGCTTTGAGGGAGCTGGCTCTAGAGCCAGCAGAAAAGCTGTGAAGTAGCCAAACCCACAAGTCCTGACCTGCAAGTGGACTGGAGGAGCATCTCATTCTGCCTTGGAGCTCTCTTGTCTGTTGTTTCCACGATGAGTGGCTTTTAAAACCTCCTCCAGCTGGAGTGGCATGAAAACATGAATTTACTCACACGGAGATGGCTTGAAGAGGTGTTTAATTTATGTAAGAAAAAAAAACACCCTCTAAATTGGCTGCAGCGTGTTTTACAGGGTGTCTGCCAGCTCCAATGTTAACCAGACCTAAATAATGTGGCCGTAATGGACTTTTTCCTGCTACCAAATCCCACGCTGATGCCAATATTCAAACCAGACATTTCTGACTGACAGGAGTACCAGAATATATTGCCCACCAGATTCAGAGGGTGATTGAAGCAGCTGCAGGCATAGTGATAAACAAAGCTGGGTGATAGCACTGAAGTATCAGAGGCCACACAGAGATCACCTCTTGGTGGCATGAGGTGAGATGTGCAGTGCCCAGCTGTACTGATTGTAGTGGCACACAGTAACAGCCTGCAGAACATCTCTTGCTCTTGCTGCTTATCAGCGTGTGCTGCGCTGAGCAGCCTGTAATTGCCAGAGGAATATCAGCAAATACTGCTCACAGTTGTGGAGCTACCTTGGTACAAGTGAATATGGGCAAGAATCAAAGGCGCCGAGTGTTGGTGGAATGGTTTCTTGTTTTCCATGTTGAAGGAAACCTGCTTGTTCACACAGAATCTACTTTCACTCTGGAATGCCCATGAAAACTTCATTGTTCGAAGCAAATGGAGAAGGACTTCTGCAAGATGAACACATTCAAGTATTCATGCCACAAAGCTCACTCCAGTTCAGGGAGGAGAGTTCTCCTGCAACGATCCCAGCAGAACCATAGCTCATACTGGGCTCTGAGGCTATAAATGATTACAATTGCTCTGTTCTGGGACTGCCTTTCAATCAGTCAACAAATGAAACCTCTTGGAGAATGAACAGCTTCCCCAAAAAAAGCCCCAGTTTGCTTTAGACACTCTGCCAAACAGGAAGAAGAGTGAAATATGTTGAGTGATTTATTACGAGCGATTTGCCAGCTCGAGCAAGTGCATCATCGCTCTGCTTAATTTAAAGAGAGAAAATGAATGCAGAGAGATGCACAGACCCAGATTGAATCCACTGGGAAAGAACCAAGGCTCCAGACTTCTGACTGGCAAGACCTTTGTGCATCACCCCCCACATTAGCACTGTCCTTTCCTTCACAGGTCTTCCACTATTTGTCATTTTTCCCACCCCCCTGTGCAGCTTACGACGTGAGTGTGTCCGCTCCCACGCTGTGCAATGCTTCCCATTAATGCACTTCCAACCTGACTTGCAGATGCTTTGCTTATTCACTCCAGAGCCTTCCCCAGCCCACAGCCCAGCATCACAGCTTGTGCTGCTTGCCTCTTCTCGCAGCAATGGAGTGAAGCCATAAACAACCTTCCTGCCTTAGCGCATCTACTCGTGGAGCTGGATCCCACGAGAAGGAGCAGTGTGCGAGGGTTTGGGTTCATTTTTCCACCCCCAACAGCTGCCTCTTTCTTTCTAGCTTTAAACTAATTCACCAGTGAAATGAAAAGAAAGAAAGAAAGAAAAAAAAAGAATTACATGAGGAAAAACCCACAGGTGAACTTTGCATACCGTGCACTCATGTCTGCCTACTTCTTACTAGGCTTAGCAAGGCAAGGTATAGCCTGGGTAACAGCAGGACTGGGAAATATGGTGAGCATTGTTTAAAATGTAATCTCCCAAAATATAGCTAGGAAATAATCCTGGCTTTAGCCCTATCATGGTAACAATGAGGCTCAGTTTAATCCTAAAAGGAAGAGGACTGGAAATAGTGCATATCAGCCACACTGCTCTCAACTCAGACAGCTCACATCTCCTGAGAGAGAGGAGAATTTGGGTTAAGTATACTGGGCTGCCACTGACAAAAGCTACAATGCACCTGCAGGAGGAATCCAGCCCTCATCATCTCAGGATGGCAGTTAGGAATTGAGACAAAGTGCAGAGGGAATCCAAGGCTTTGCTGGGGTATGGATTTTTTGTTTACCGGAGCAGTCCAGGGGGAAACTCACAGAGACATTTCTAAGCATCTCTGGGCTTAAATCTAACTGCATGTATAACCCTTGTCCACTTGTAGTGGGAGAAATGGTTGATTTGTTGCCACATAAGTTCACTCTCCCTAACTGTGGGAACATCTCAAAGTCTTTAGCATGCATTCATTTAAAAATTCTAATTGGTGGCTCATCAAACCCATGTGAAATCTATGTTAAAAATGAAAGATTGAGCATCTATCACAAGTGAGCCCAGCAGCAAAGGGAGCGTGGAGTGTGGTGTTTTGCTCTCTCTGTCCCTCCTTCCATGTCTCTTACATTTTTCAAGCCTAATGCTCCAGTAAACAAATGCCTCAACCCCTGAGAGCACTGGAGAACAGCAAGTGTTGAAGCTGAAATCTTTTCCACACATGGGTGTGTTAGATTAAGCAGTGTGTGGAGCCCAGAAAAGCCTTTCTGAAGTCAGGAGGGGACTGCTAGTTACACCAGCTATGGATTTCCTCCCAACAGCACAAACCCCAGCCTCTCTCTTCGAAGATGCAGTTCCTTTGTGTTTGCCTGAGCTACACCTTGCTCTCAAAACTTTCTGCAATCAGGACCTTTCATTAGGCAGAGGAAATGGGCTCTGGATCAACACAAGAAACAGAGATGGGGAGAGATGGGTTTATTTCCCTCAGTCTTGTTGGCTGCTTTCCAGCAGAAGGAAAGGAGAGGCAGAAGATGCAGAGAAAGGTGGAGGTTTGTGGGTTCCTTGGTGATGAACTGCTACATCTGGGGAGGATTTGAGCATCCTCAGTCAGAGATAACGGCTGCAGGGCAGGGCCTGGCTGCATAGCAGGGCACATGGGGCTTGGGGCTGGGACAGTGTGGGGAGGGGAGTTCTTGGGGGGGCTGAATCAGCCCAGGGCTGGATTAACTGTGGTGCAAGATTCACCCTGGTGCAGGGTCTCAGTTCAGCACCATGGAGCAGGATGGGGTGCAAGATGGGCAAGCAGAGCCCATATTCCACCTGTCCCAATTCTGGACCTGTCAAGGCTGCCTGGTATACTCCCCCACTTCCTGAGCCAGTGTTCCCCATCCCAGCCCTGACCATCTCCACAAAGTTTGACCATCTAATCCCAGGGAAGGAGACAGCTACCAGCCCCTGTTGCTCAGAGAGCCCTGGCCACAGAGATGCTCACCTGGATGACTGTCTTCAAGGTGGAGGGGTCCACGATGGTGGTGCAGATGAGGGAGTCAGGGTTCTGGTCCTTGCCATAGATCTCCCCCATGGTGAAGATCATGGGGATGGCGAGGAGGAAGGAGGCTATCCAGATGCAGCTGATGAACTTCTTGGTGCGGCTGCGGGACATGATGCTCTTGGCTTTGAAGGGGTGGCAGATGGCCATGTAGCGCTCCACGCTGAGGCTGGCGATGTTGAGCGCCGTGGCGTAGGTGCAGGCATCCCGCAGGAAGTAGTAGCCCTTGCAGACAGCCCCCCCGAACGCCCAGGGGTGATGAACCCAGATAAAGTTGTAGAGCTCGATGGGCATGCAGAGGAGGAAGATGAGGAGGTCGGAGAAGGCGAGGCTGGCCAGGTGGTAGTGCACAGTGCTCTGCAGGTTCTGCAGCGACTTCTTGCGCACCAGCGTGTACGCCGTGATGGAGTTGCCCACCGTGCCCACCAAGAAAAGAGCCAAGTAGATGATAGTCACCATCACTTTGGAGTAGATGTCGGTGTTGACGTCCAGGTCCTCCTCGTCGGGCCCTTTGGGGAGCAGGTCGGAGCGGTTGGAGGCGTTGGCATAGCTGCTGGGCTGCAGGTGGAGGGGGCTGCCCAGTACAGCCGGGACCGTGGCGTTCAGATGCATCCCCGGGGCTGCGGCTCAGAACGGGGACGGCAGCTGGGACCCGGCAACCGGAGCTCAGGCCCGGATACCGGAGCTCGGACCGTGGACGGCAGCTGGGCCCCGTGACCAGGGCTTTGACCCGGGACCACAGCTCGGATCCGGGACCACAGCCGGCACCGTGGAGCGCAGCTCGGACCCGCGGCCGCAGCTTGGACTGGAGAGCGGAGCTCCGACCCGGGGACCAGAGCTCCGATCCGGGCACCGCAGCTGGGACCCGGGATCACAGCTCGGACCCGGGACCGCAGCTCGGACCTGCCGCCGCTCCCCGACGTGCCGCTGCCCCCGGCGTGGAAACTTGGCTGGTTTTAATGCGGCGGGGAGGAGGCGCCTGCAGCTGCCGCGCGTGTGCGTGTGCGTGTGCGAGACACACACACACCCCCAGCCTCCCGTTCCCCAGTTCCGACTCTCTCCTCCCCGCAGCTCCCCAATGCCCAGATCTGCCCTAGCAGGGTAGGAGCCTCCCCGCACACAAACCGCCCTCCTCCTGCACCCCCCCGCACGGCCGCGCTGCTAGAAGCAGCACAGCAGCCCCCACCCCGGCCCCTCTGTTCAGCCTCTCGGCTCGTCCCCCTCCCCACTTCCCTCCCACCGAGGTGGGGTTTTGCAACCCCAGTTCGGTCTCCAAACTAGGCTGGGCTGCAGAACCCCCTCCCCATTTGGATCACCCTCCTTCCCCCTTAGATTTCTCCATCCCTTGCAAAGTCAGAGTCAGAGTCAAGGCTGTAAGCTGAGGGCTGGTAAGGGGCTGGTGGGGGGTCCAAGCAGTGCCACCCATCACCCTCACTCCCATCTCCCTGCTCCATGGACAGAAGAGACACTAGGAATGGTCCACCACCCTTGGACATCCATATATCCCACTAGTCCCCAGATACCCAGCCACTTACTGTTGGGAGAAATGCACCTAAAAATATCAACCTCTACTCTGCTCTGCCTGGGGCATCCTTAGAGCAAAGACACCACAGTGATGGCAGAGAGCTGCTTGCTTTGGCCCCCATCGGTGCCTTTTCCTTTATTCTCATATTCTTAGATTGAGAGAGGTGGGGTGCTCTCTGGACCCCTATTGTAAGGGCAGGGGCTGCAAGAATGCCACAGTGACACTAAGAGTGACAAATGGAGCCCATAGTTAAAAGACCCTCCTGAAGATGAGAAATGTGTGGTAGGGCTTGGGGCATTGAATCAGGCCCCCACTCAGTAAAACGCCAGTGAGCTGCTTGCCCACTCAGCTGTCTTCATGATAAAGCTCTTTATGAATGCAGAAATAATATCCAGGAAAGCCCCAGTCAGGGACTCACTGATTTAAACAAACACATCCATAATTGGCCCTATTGATTTATCCAAAGATGGCCATCATTTTTCCTGTTTATCCATCAGCAGATGCTGGGTACCTGGTTGCCATCAGGCAGTGGTTCTGTGCTCACCAAGGTCCTGCAGACTGCTCAACTCTTTGATACAAAAAGTTGCCCTCTAACCCTACAGTTGATCAAACCCCCTCTGCAAGCAAACAATGAACTTTCCACAGCCATCCACCGAGGGTCAATATCCACCCCCCCCACCCCAAACTTTCCTCCTCTTAAATCCCTCCAATAAGGTCACCGTGGAATCAAGATTATTAATTCACATTATTCACACAAATTTTCCAGCACTCATCCCACACCCGTTTAAAGAATGATTAATAACATCTTAACACCAAGGTTGCTTTCATTTAAAACCTTCTGATCTGAAATGTCTGTTAGCCAAGAGGAGTATGCTGGGTCTGGTCTCACCCCTTTGTTCCTGAGCCCCGGACAGGTTCTTGGGATGCATCCAGAATATCTATCCTGAAGAAGAAAAGCAGGACATCAGATAAGTGGTGGCTTGCACTTAGAATCAGCCAGCCTGGCTGCAAACACCTCCAGGGATCTGGCCCCAACCACCCCCCTCGGCAACCCATTCCAGGGCCTCACCACTCTCATGCTCAACAACTTCCTCCTCACATCCAATCTGAATCTCCCCACCTCCAGCTTTGCTCCATTCCCCCTAGTCCTCTCACTACCTGAGAGACTAAAAAGTCCCTCCCCAGCTTTTTTGTAGCCTCCTTCAGATCCTGGAAGGCCACAAGAAGGTCACCTGGGAGCCTTCTCTTCTCCAAACTGAACAACCCCAACTCTTTCAGTCTGTCCTCATAGGAGAGGTATTGCAGCCCTCTGAGCATCCTCGTGGCCCTTCTCTGGACATGCTCCAGCATGTCCACATCTGTCTTGTCCCAGGGGCTCCTTATAGTGTCTGAAGAAGAGCAGTATCTGGGATGCAAACCACCTCAGTGCTTGGTATCCATCTACTCCTCAACCCCCAATCTAGGGCCAGTTTATAGCCTCAAGGTTCAAGCACAGATCCATGCTCCTGGACTAGAGCACTTCATCCAGAGGCAACAAGTGAGTTCCTTTGGGATTTTTTGGCTATAATGAAGACTTATTGCCCCTTCCTGGCCCTGTAACTTCATTTTGGCTTTGTGGGAAGCAGTTGTTATCCCCACAAGCAAAATACCCATCTGCTGGTCTAATTTTACAGCCTGGATGTGGATGTTTATATCAATAGCTGTCTCCAGAAATGCTCTGGTGTGGATTCTGTTGCCTCATATTTCAGCACACAGGCAATGCAGAGGCACGGCTGCTAACAAGGGGAGTGTTGCATCTCTCTGCTCTGTCCCAACAGCTGTTTCCAAGCACTCCATGTGCTGCCTCCTACACATTCCTTCCATGCCAAGTACTGGCAGGAGACGCAGTTAAAAATTAATTCTAATTACACTCTCAAATATCAGGTACCTGGAATCAATGTGGCTGTCAATTTACAATCAAGACTTCGCCAGGCTGGTGGAGTTTATAGCAGCCAAAGCTCTCCTTCTGGAGAAGTGCATTTTGAGGGTACCAACCAGCCAACAAATGGGGTGGGTGCTCCCATTCCATTAAAAGCTCCAGCAGCACGAGCTAATGAATTTGATACATTCCACCAATTCCTTGTCAACTCTGTCTCAGCCATGCATGAGGCATTGTGACTATCATGGACAGGAAGCTCTGCTCTGTTCTGTTCCACATAGATGTGGGTCACAGCAAAAAAAATTGTCTTCTGGGACACCTTGGCATACTCCATGCAGAAGTGTGGGTCACCTTTTGTAAATGAGAGAGTAAAAGAGTGTCTTGTCTCTCTGTAGAAGGAAATGAGTCAAGCTCTTCCTTCTCTTTTTAGAAAGCTTTTTATTTTTCTGTCCAGGCAGGTTCTACCTTCTGTCCTTACATCACTTTTACAGAGTTGGATGCCTACTGCTGGTCCACACCAAAGAAAAACATCAATCCCACACCTACCTCACCCCCTTAGCACCTCTTTACTCTCCCCACTGCTAGTGTGAGGCCTGAGGGATGTGGAAAGTCTCTTCCCTGCTGTGGAGTAATGAAATGAATGACTAAAGTGTCTCTTCTTGCATTCCGGCTTCTGCTCCCTGGAAGGTTTTAATCTGTATTCTCCCTCAAGCAGAAGCAGAGCTGGAGATACACCATGCTCTACATGTGCACCAAAGCCTCCAGCCTAAATCCCTGCTGTTTGTCTCTGAACTAGTCGACCTTTTAGCTAAGCTGGGATCATTTTAATATATTTTGTATGTGTGTGCCTGTGGCTTAAAAAGGAAAAGCATCGTGGAAACCCAGAGAAGCCTGATCCCAAATGTTACAGCGAGGCATTTACTTAAAATCTTGCAGGAAAATGTCACCCAAAGACCTCATCTATTAAGCCTGCCTGGGCTTTGAGCTGAGGGTCCCACAGTGCCCAAGGATGTGAAGCCCACAAGTTGTCTCACTCCCTTTTATGTTGATCCAAGTGTTTTTCATCTTTGCTTTGTTTTGTTTTTTTTTTTTTTTTTTCCGTTGCAACTGGAGACCACTAGGAATTTTTTTCATTTTAATCCTACTCCTGTCTGATTCCTCCATCTGAATTTTTACTGAAGGGCATGGAAAGCAGCAGGGAGAAAGCTCTGCAAGAAGCAGGTGTTAACAGACAGCATCAGCCTTTTTCTCGTTGAGGTCCAAGCATCCAGCCCCCAAAACCTGTTAGAGTGTGTTACTGAGTCAGGTAATGTTGGATTGATTCAAGCCTTTAACATCAATTCCCAGTGGATTAGCTCTAGATAGGCTTTCCCTGACATCAGAAGTCTCTAAGTTGAGTTAGGAAGGCAAAATCCTGGCATGTGCAAGGCTTTTTTCAAGGATGCTGAACCTGAAAAAGAAAGAAGTGAGGGAGAAAGATGTGACAGAATGAGGGATATAGTTCAGCTCTGTTGCTGACAATATCGACTGCATCATTCCTTACAGGCATGGCAGTGCATCCTTTCCTACACTCAGCAGATCACAAAATAAAGTATTGCTGTTTTGGGTGAGCAATAAATGATTCCCAACAGCTGGGTGTTATTTATTGCCTTGGGCTGGGCTGATTTCAGGAGAGTATTTTAACTCCAAACAGTTGATATGCAGGGGATGCACTGCCTCTGATTTTCATAGCAGAAGAACCTGCTGAGAGTTCACAGTGTGAGCATGTTCATGTGTGGGGCCAGCCAAGTGGGCAGAGCATGCCCAGAGCAAAGCAATGACCACACACCCCAGCACCTGTGTCCTTGGGCAGGTTTGATAAAACAACTCCACCTAAAAATTAGGAAATCCTTCTTTGGTGTGAGAGTGATGGAGCACTGGAGCAGGCTGCCTAGAGAAGTTGCAGAGTCTCCTCTGGAGAGAATCCAAACCTGCCTGGACATTGTGATCCTGAGCAAGCTGCTGTGGATGCCTCTGCTCTAGCAGGGAGGTTGGACTGGGTGATCCACGGAGGTCCCCTTTGTCCCCTCACCACTTTGAGATTCTGTGAGCTGAAAAGCAGAACACAGCAAGATATGTATGAGGACATTGGTAAAAGAATTACCCTGGAAAAGGATCAGTCTGAGGGAAGGGGCAGCTGGGAGATGATTGGTCCAGACACCTTTTCTGGTCCTATCCTCTGTGTGTTGCATGGTCAGATCCAGGCCTTTTCTTTGATAAAACTCCTTTGCCATGTCCTGGCTGATAGCCCCTGTGCTGTTTATCTCAAACAGAGGCAGATCTATTAACTGGACACCTGCAGGAGATATCAACTGCTTTAGTTTAGAGATTAAAAAAAACCCACCAGGTTTTGGATCCCCATAGCTATTACTGCAACAAGTCCAACTGAGATTCCTCCGGGCAATAAATGCACTTCGCCCTGTGCCAGGCAACAGAAGCGTTCAGCACACAGGCAGTTGAGCTCACACACTGCACTCAGGGTTTCCCTTTGGAAATTCTCTGCTTTATTTCAGCAACAAACACACAGTGAAGAGACTGAGGAGTCCGAAGGGAGAGTTTGCACTTGCCGCAGCTGAGGACCTCGGTGCTGGCACCTTGAGGGCACACACAGAGGGGCTGTGACTCTGCTTCTAAAGGATTTCATCTGCTTCTGCAGCCTTGGCTCTGCCAGCGACGCTTCCAAGAGCTCCGCTCAGCGGTGCCTGCTCGGAGCACAGCCCTCACTGCTGGGGAGCAGCCCAACTCCAGCTCCCAGCTCAGCACCCTGCCTTTTTTTTTATTCCAGTACAACACATCAACGTTTCTCGAGGAATCGCAGGAGGCACAGATTCATCTCATCCCCGCCCCCAAACCAATCCTTGTGTTTCAGTGTGCCTGGCAATTCTGAAATGCAAGTGGAAAAGCAGCAGCCCAACAATCTTTACTGCCTTTTCCCAGTGGCCTTCCCATACCTTTGAAATGCTCCCAAATCTTTGTTAAAGATCTTGAATTTCAGGAAACGCCCAAAGCACCAGGCAAGCTTTGTGCTCTCTCCTCGAATGAGTCTTTTTGTTAAGTGCTGGAAATGCCATGGGCTTTCTCCTTGGCCAAATGTCACCAAACCACAGGGTGTTTGTTCAGACACCTCTCTCCTCCTTGTCCCTTACACCTAGAAAGACCCTTTCCTTACACTGGGGAAACCAGGGCTGCAAGATAGAATGGTTTGGGTTGGAAGGGACCTTAAAGATCATCTAGCTCCAACTCCTCTGTCATGGGCAGGAACATTTTTCATTAGACCAAGACCATCCAACCTGGCCTTGAACACCTCCAGGAAGGAGATATCTACAACCTCACTGGGCAGACTGTGCCAGTGTCTCACCACTCTGGAGTGGGTCACTGGGATGCAGCAGGATCAGCCCCAGAGAAGTTCCCAGTGGATGCTTTTGCCGGGACACCCTACACTAGCTTTGAGTCTACTCTGTGTAACTTCAGGAGGCTCAAAAACTTGGCTCTTTGTGTCTTCTGAAGAGCACTGTGACCTGCTCTAAGTACATATTATTTGTGATCTTCAATTTGGCTTATTCCTGCTATTCTTCCCTTTAAGAGTCCACATCCTCCCATTTTTCACAGCACTGTCACACTGGATTTGCCTGAGCCTGGGCTGCTCCTGAGCCTGGGCTGCTCCTGAGCCTGCAGTGCCACCCCTCTGGCTGTGCAAGCAAAGAATGCTAACACTGGTCTGCAGGCTCTGCAAGTGATGAGAAGGTCCCTCCTGATTATTATCAGAATGATAATCTGGACTCTTAGCACAAGAGGAATATGGATGTGATGGAGTGGGTCTAGAGGAAGCCACAAAAAAATGATCTTAGGGCTGGAGCACCTCTCCTAAAAGACAGGCTGAGAGCATTGGGGCTGTCCAGCCTTGAGAAGAGAAGGCTGACTCCAGGAAGACCTTATGGCAGCCTTCCAGTACCTGAAAGGGCCTACAAGAAACCTGGCAAGGGACTGTTCATAAGGATATGTAGCAATAGGATGAGGGCCAATGGTTTTAAACTAGAGAAGGGTAAATTTAGATTGGACATTAGGATGACGTTCTTTGCTCTGAGGGTGGTAGAACACTGGAACAGGTTGTCCAGGGAGGTAGTAGAAGCCCCATGCCTGGAAACATTGAAGGTCAGGCTTGATGTGGCTCTGAGCAACCTGCCCTAGCTGATGCAACCTGCCCTGCTGACTGCAAAGGGGTTGGACTAGGTGACCTTTAAATCTCCTTTCCACCTCAAGCCATTCTATGACTCTGTGACTCTCACAAGCCTAATATACCAGTTAGAATAAGAAATTGATAGTTTGACATATGAAGAGGTTTGAGAAGATGCTTTAAGAAGAGGAGACTGATGAGAAATGAAATACACATCCTGTTGCAATATGAGGAGGTCACTTTATCCATTCATCTTTTATTGGAATAAAAGGGCATCTGTAGGTATTGAGTTAGCTGCATGACATGGCTCAGGCTGAGCTGCAAGTAGGCACAAAGAGCAACATTTTGATCAAATGCATCATTGCTCCAAGGTGGCATTAAAAAGCAGTTTAGCATATTTAAGTAAAATTGCTCTAGAGCAAAATTTGGACAGCAGATAGAGGCAGCAGATGTGAAAATCCCACCCTCACTACTAAGCAACCAACCCACCCCAAAACCTCAGCGCATGGTCCTGTCACAGCTTGTCCCTTCCCTCCTGCTGCCCATGCTGAGAACTGACCCAGGACATGCAGCACAGAGCAGCTTTAGCTTCTGCAGCAAGAACTCACAAGTTTAGCCTGGCTTTGTCCAACCTCAGAGAATGATAAAAGAAGGGAGCTGAAGACAGGCAGTACGAGTGACTACTTTTGCTTGAGGGATGAATCCTAATCCTGGTCTGACTTCTGGATTTAATCACAAAGGATTTAGGAGAAAGTGATGCTTCTAATCCAGGAGAGGTGCAATACTCTCATGTTCAGCTCTTGATGGGTTGACTTTCTTCTTCTAGTGCTAAAAGTCAATTACAGAGGATGAAGAAAGATTTCTTTCTAGAGTCTTAATTTGCCTAATTGCCATCTTCCTCACAAGTGTGATGCTCATGGCAGTCTCAGAAGGCAAGAAGATATTTTCACTCTTCGTTTAACTCTTCTAAGCCATTAGCAACTGAGAAGTTGTGATTAGTGCTGCAAGTTCTCCTGTAAAACAGTTACCCAGTGAATCATCTTCACTGACAAGCCTCACCATGCGATAACCTACCATTAAAACTCCTCCAGGGACCACTTATTTCACAGAGACAATTCATTTCTTCCTCTCCTACCTGTTAGGGAGCTGCTGAACTCAGCTCCATGGCAAACGGCAGCTGCTGATAGAGATGTCCCTTCCAGACCTTGAAGCAGCTAGGGTGGTGTCATGGGTAGGGCTTCAATGGCTTCCACATCAGAAAGCCATGAGGAACAGCTCTGCTGGCTCCAAGAAGCTGGTAAAGCTGGAAAGAAAAAAAAAAAAACACACTCCCAAATTCTTGAGTATCCACTGTCAGGAGAAGCAGAAGGATCTCAAAGGGTGGTTTTGTGGCTCACTTTAGCCAGCTCCAGCAGGAACAGGAGAATGTTTCCTCAAAACGAGTGCTTTTCTCCAGTGCCTGGTGAATACAGCACTCCTGGCCTCAGCTCTCTGCCCAAATCAATGCACGACAATACAAAAATCAATGCACGGCAATCTGCAGTGTTTTGCCCATGTTGCATCTCATCAGGAGGAGAAAGAGGCAGCAGATCCAAACCTGCTACCTGCCTTTCTGTCCCAGTGGCTGACTTGAGCTTGCTGGGAGCCCAGTTGTCCAGAAAGTCTGGTATTGATCATGATTAGCTTGTGCTGGAGAGGAGCTGCTAATGACAACAAGAGTCATCATCATCATTCTCGTTATCTTCTTGGATCGGGCAGACAGAGTCCAGAATGAGCCGATAATAATAATAAGAACATAAAAACCCCCTGGAGCACCTTTGATTTTCTCTTCATGAAATCACAAGTCCTGCTGTTGTTCTTGAAAGGCATTATGTGAAACTCATCTCCAGGCAAATGAGGTTTGAATATTGCCAGTTGTGAAGAGAAGGGATGGAGGCACAGCCTCACCCAGCACCATGTCTCCCTTGTTTTGGTGATGAGGCTCCACAAGCAAGCATCATCATCCTGTCTCTGTGACTGCCCAGTCCTGCTCCAGACATCAGGAAGTTCTCATTTTTTGCCACATCCCAGCTGACTGGGAGCTAATGAACTGGGCTGGGTTTGGATATCACCACCTTCCCATGCCACCACCTAAAACAAAATGAGTGGAGCAGTAACAGAGCCAAAAATCCCTCCCCTTCCTCTAACTCAGTGTACACCTGTCTCACTGTCTCAAGCTAATCATTCCAGCTTGTGGCTTCGTTTTTTTTGCCAACCTAGAAAATGGCAGAAAATACTCATGCTTGGTTTTGGCTTCAAGCAAAACACCTCAAACACAACCTCCCTTGAAATGGTCCAGTTCCTGCACTCCTCATGCTTGCTGACATCCTGCCAGTGATGTTTGGTCCTCTGTCACTTTAACAGAGTTAAACGATTTTATGATACCTCTCCCATGTCTCTAACAGCAACCCCCACTCTGGAATGCGATTTTTACCTTGGTACAGAGGAGTGAAATAGATTTTGTGTCATGATATTTAAAAAAAAAAAGCTTTGGGGTAAAGCAGGGAAAGATCTGGCAGCTCCCTTTGCAATAAACCTGCGGGGAACCTGCTATTACTGCTCAGAGCTGCCATTACCAGCATCAGGCTCAGTGCCAGCAGTGCAATAAGGCATAGAATTATGGATGGCATGCATAATGTATGTAAATACTATAAATAATATGGTCTGGCCAACAGGTAGGAATTTGGCTGCATGAGAGGAACAGCAGCATTTGCCTTCTTTCTGCCCCCCGAAGGTTTCCATTTGCAGGAAGGAGAAATATAAATCACTACACTTAGAGTCAATTCCGAGCGTGGGGTGAGAGGATGTTGAATGTTACATGTTTAAATTAAACACTGCTATTGAGACAGAATCCTACTCTCTTGAGGTGCCCTTTCATAGGTGTGTTTAGTGGGATCGTCTTTGTAGCAGCCAAAAGCAGCTCTGAGCCTGCTGCGACACCACCATGGAGCTGCAGCTGAGGTGTCTCAGCTCACAGGTTTTGATTTGAGGCCTCAGTTCAGCTTGTGGTGAGGTGCTGAGTATCCATTCCCAGAAATGCCAGGGCAGTTTCAGACAACGGGGGACAAAAATTTCTGAAGTCCTTTGCTATCAATTAAAATTAATTGCTTGCATAATTCTGGAAATGGGTTTGAACTAGAAAATACTTCTCCTATAACTGTAATTTGCTGGGAAACGGGGGGGAAAAAAAGGAGAGCTGAAGCAAAAGCAACTAGTGTGAGCATGAAGAGGGTTGGGAGAGACAAATTAAGTGTGAATAGTTATCAGTAACTTTTCATAGAATCATAGAATGTCAGGGACTGGAAAGGGCCTCAAAAGATCATCTGGTTCAGCCCCCCTGCCAAAGCAGATCACACAGGAAAACATCCAGATGGTTCTTTAGTATCTCCACAACCTCCCTGGGCAGCCTGTTCCAGTGTTCTGTCACCCTCACAGTGAAAAAAAATTCTTCCTCAGGTTCACGTGGAACCTCCTATGCCTCAGCTTCCACTCATTGCCCCTTGTCCTGTCACTGGGCATCACCCAGCAGAGCCTGGCTCCAGCCTCCTGCCACTCACCCCTTACATATTTATAAACACGAATGAAGTCACCCCTAAGTTGTCTCCTCTCCAAGCTACAAATCCTCAGCTCCTTCAGGCTCTCCTCATAAGGAAGATGTTCAACTTCTTAATAATTTTAATGGCTCTTCATGGGACTCTCTTACTCACTCCCTGTCCTTGATTTGGGCAGAGAGCTGAGGCCAGGAGTGCTGTGCTCACCAGGCACTGAAAAGAAGTACTCATTTCTGTTTATATTATCCTCAGAGAAGGGAGAATCCTGAAAATAAAATCCATCAGTAAACTGGAATAAATATCAAACTTACATTTATGTTCATCTTCCCCCCAGCAGTGTAAATATTGACATTCATTACAAAAGATTTTTCATTTTCTAGCTACTCCAAGGGTTTGCAGAGGCTGCCAGATGTGATTGGAGTCAGTGAACAAGTTTCAATATCGTGTGTACATGTGCATCTTAGCAAACCTTGTGTCCAACCTAAAAAGCAAGGCAGCATGTTAGAAACGGGATCCAGACAATCTTCTCATGTTTGCTCTGAAAATCTGAACTAAAAAGAGGCTCCCCACAAAGCTCCTAAGGATTTGAGGTGACTGATACAGGGGAAGGACCTGGACCATCTCCACATCCGTGTGAGGAATTTGCTGTGCTTTAGGAACAAAGAAACAGCCTGGAAAAATCTACAGATAGGAGCAAAAAAGATGCAAGTGAGGAGATACAGCCTCAGCCTCACAGGCCTGATCTGAATTAAACCAGAGGTGGAAACTCAAAGTATTTCTCCTTACCTGGAAACATGATCTCCCACGTCACCACTTCTCGGTGTGTTTGCACCCTCACTGCCTACATTATTGAAATAAACTCTGCCTTTGTGCACCTCAGATGAGTAACCACGAAGCTGAGAAGGAGCACATCACGTCCAGATCCACAGCTCACTGAAACTTACTGCTAATGTGGCAGGAAGGCACAGATAAAGCAGGGAGGGCTTCGATGCTTCTGTTTTTATCAGGGCTTTTTAAATGAATCTGATGAGCAACAGCAAGACAGACTTAGAGGACTGTCCATGCTGCAGACACAGAGGCAATTGGTATGAAGGGGAAAGGAAAAAAAAAAGAAAAAAGAAAAAAGAAAATATCTGCATAACAGATGGTGTCCCTCTGCTTGCCATTTGTAGATGAATAAAAACATCCCCAAGCCCTTGCTTTGCTGCTGTCTGCTGACTGACACTTATTTGAAGCTAACATGAAGAGTTTATAATCAGCCTTGAAGAGGAGAACAGAGAGAATGGCTGAGCAAGTGAAGGGCTCAGCTTGAAGAGCAAAACAGTTCCCTGTGCTCATTCCTACCCTGGTCTGGACCCAGCGTTCAGGCAGAGCTGGATCTAGCCCCCAGGAAAATGGCACTGGGTTGTCTTCTTGCTCCTGCAGCTCCCAATGGCTGATAGAGCCTCTGGGATGATTTAGCCTCTTTTGCACAGCAGCTCAGGAGGACTGGAGATGGTGGAGTTGGGCACTGGTGGAAGCGCAGCTACTGTAGCTTCATGTTTAGGATCTCTCCAGCTCTGGTTCTAGGGTCTGCCTTGGCTTTCTTGGCTCTCCATTTGTGCCTTACTACTCGTCATTGCCTCCAGCACTAGAGAAGGGAAGGAGGAAACCAGGCAGTTCTGAGGCAGAGGCTGTTTGCTGGATGATGAGAAGCTACGTGGGCATATGTGATGTGATGAAGAAGAGGTGGAGCCCTCCTCAGCACAAGAGCCACGTTTTCCTTGCAGGGAGGCTGGAGATGAGGAGCCCAGAACCAGCCAGGAAGGCTGGAGATGAGGAAACCAGGCAGTTCTGAGGCAGAGGCTCTTTGCGGCATGATGAGAAGCTACACATGCATATATGATGTGATGAAGCAGAGGTGGAGCCCTCCTCAGAACAAGAGCTTCATTTTCCTTGCAGGGAGGATGGAGATGAGGAGCCCAGAACCAGCCAGGCTGTTTCTCTTTAACTAAAGCCCTTGCTCCAATCCAACACATTTCTGTGTTGATTCTTTTGAGAATTCAAGTGTGACCCGGGGCTGGAGGCACAGCAACTGCTAAAAGGCTTGTGCTGTTGTCAGTGCTGAGCTGGGGGTATGGAGAGCCCATGGGGTTCTCCTGACCTGTGGGCTACAGCCCCTAGGAGCTGCTGAGCTTTCTCCTATGGCTGAAAGGAGATGAAACCTCAGGGTGAGTTATCCAGGACAGGGGCAGGTACCATCCCCAGCCTGGGGCAGATGTGTGTGATCACTCCAAGCAATCAAAGGTGCATTTGTGCTCTGAACTCATTGTGTCTGGCTCCTCACCATTGACTGTCCCTGGGCCATGATGGCAGCACCATCATTCAGCTCAGGGGCAAGATCCACCTGAACATGTGCTGTGCAAGGAACTAATGGATCAGGTAGACCTGAGGTGTGGCAGAGATGACTGCTATGGTCTGCTTTTTATTTGAGAATTAGATGCATTTAACCCATCCACGGCATTGTACCATAAAAGGGTCCCTGGTGCTGTGTGCTTGGGCAGACTCAGCACAGGGAAAGGCAGGTGTCTGCTGAGGCTTCCTCCACTGTTTCTGGAGATGGAAAGACATGACAGCATCAGGGTTGACCAGGATGTTGCTGCTATTTAATTTTCAGACTTGTAAAAAGGGCTTACAAACTCGAAACTTTGTTTAACTCGTGACTAAAATCAACATATGATGAGTGCAATGCTTGGATCAAAGTATCAGCAAAGAAGAAAAGCAGCATATGAGGCAGCATATGGTAAATATGTATTTAGAAACACAGAAAGTAGACAAACTCATCTGGGTCAAGATTTAATCAGATGATGTTTGATTTAGACCCAGCACTAATGCTACTTAGGAAGCACATTACGTTGGAATCAGTATTCAAAACTCTGTTAAATGCAAATGAAAATAAAAAAGCAAGAGGGAACTCCCTTCCTCCCCCCCAAAAAAACAAACAAAAAACCAAAAACCCAAACCCCAACAAAACAAAACAAAAACATAAGAAAGAATGAGTGGGAATTTCTGTTTCTTTGGCAACCAGAAGATTGAGTCAAATTAATCTGGACACATCAGCTTTCTCTGTATGGCTTGCACAAAGGGCCAGCCTGGATGTGTGTGTATGTAATGTGGCCAATAATTAATTCCCTTTTGGTTTCTTCTGCTTCATTAATCAGTTTCCAGATTCCAACTAGACCTCCAAATATCATCTTCAACTCCAAAGAGGCTCCTGGAATGGAGAAGAAGGCAACAATACTGCAACCCCTTCACATGCTCATGAAAGTCCTTTGTGGTTCAAGAGGTCCTGCAGGTGTTTTTAATATAATCATAGAATCATAGAATGTCAGGGGCTGGAAAGGACCTGGAAAGATCATCTGATCCAGCCCCCCCTGCCAGAGCAGGGTCACTTAGAGCAGATCACATAGGAATGTGTCCAGGTGTGTTTTGAATATCTCCAGAGAGAGAGACTCCACAGCCCTTCTGGGTAACTGGTTCCAGTGCTGTCACCCTCACAGAGAATAAATTCTTCCTCAGGTTCGCATGGAACCTCCTATGCCTCAACTTCTACCCATTGAGCCTTGAGCACAGTATTGCCTTTCTGAGCACAGTATTTCCCCTAAAAGCCTACGAATCACCATGAGTACTGTGATGGCTTGGGGGAGGCCTGGAGTTGTGGTTTCATAGAGTGGTTTAGGTTGGAAAGAGCTTCAAAAATCATCTAGTTCCATCTAGTATCTTCCAGTGTTCCTCCAGGAACTGTATCATTTCCCTTTTCCATCACTACGTGGCTTTTGATGGTCTCCATAAGGACATGCATATTGTTGTTCTACCATGCAAAACACCTTCACAGAATCACAGAATTAACCAGGTTGGAAAACACCTCTAAGGTCAACCTCTCACCTAGCCCTTCTAATTAACTAACCCATGGCACTAAGTGCCTCATTCAGCCTCCTCTTAAACACCTCCAGGGATGAGGACTCCACCACCTCGCCGGGCAGCCCATTCCAATGCCAATCACTCTTGCTGGGAAGAACTTCCCTCTAACATCCAGCCTGAATCTGCCCTGGCACAGCTTGAGGCTGTGTCCTCTTGTTCTGTCATTGGGTGTCAGGCAGAAGAGCCCAGCCCCACCTGGCTACAACCACCCTCAAAGTAGTTACAGAGAGCAATGAGGTCTCCCCTGAACATCCTCTTCTCCAGGCTGCACATCCTCAGCTCCCTCAGCCTCTCCTCACAGGGCTGTGCTCCAGCCCCCTCCCCAGCCTTGCTGATTGTCTCTGGACATGTTAAAGCACCTCAACATCTTTTTTTAAATTGGGGGACCTGGAACTGGACACAGGACTTAAGGGGTGGCTGAGTACAGAGACAGAAGGACTGCCCTGGTCCTGCTGGCCACACTACTCCTGATCCCTCTCTACCTGGCTGCACTCCAGGAGAGACATTCAGATCTCTCTTACTCAGGTGAAGACAGTGGAGCAACATCACTCTCTGCAGGGTGTGAGGCACATCAGGGTCTACCCACAGTCTGTCAAATGACTCTAGCTTCAAGCTGTGTGGGGGACAAACAAGAGCATATGTGAGACTGCATAGAAACTGTCTTCATCCTGATGGAGGAGGTGATTTAGCTCTACTCTCCACCATTACTTTCCTCCTGGACCATTGCATTGCAGATGGCTGCCATGGTATCCAAAGCTACACAACTCTCTTGCCACAACATGAGTCCAGCCACCAGCAGAGACTCTCATGCCTGCTTTCCATGGCAGGAGCTTGAAACAGTGTCTGCCTTGTGATTTTTCACTATTTCTCTGCGGGACCTCAGCTGGGATGTGATGAAATATTCACAAAGTCTCTCCCCAAGTCGGTACATGGTGCCCTGGTAGAAAGGCTGAGGGACTTGGGGGTTTTTAGCCTGGAGAAGAGAAGACTGAAGGGAATCTTCTCAATGCTTATAAATACTCAAAGGACAGGTGTCAGCAGGATGGAGCCACTCTTTTATTCAGTGGTGCCCAGTGAGAAGACAAGAGGTGAAAGTCACAAATGTGAACGTAAGAATTTGCATCTAAACTTGAGGAGGAACTGTGAGGATAGTAGAGTACTGCAAAGGGCTGTCCAGAGATGTGGCAGAGTCTCTGTCTCTTGAGCCATTCCAAACCTGCCTAGGTGCCATCCTGTGCAACCTGCTCTAGGTGAACCTGCTCTGACAGGGTGTTCGGACTAGATGAGCTCTAGAGGTCCCTTCCAAGCCCTATTGTTTTGTGATTCTGTGATGCTGTGTGATCTCATTCATTTAGTAGTGAACTCAAGTGACACCTTCAGGACTCTATAAAGGACAAGGGAGAGGGCATGGACTGCACAGTAGTGCAGGGCAAGTGATTTCTGAGCAGATATGTCTTAAGTTAGAATCAAATATCTGGTGGGGTCTCTGAATTTCCTACATATTCATGACTTTACACATGAGCAAAGTTGTCAGTTTTTATCCTTAGAAATGAGATGAGAACAGTCAGGTTTACTTCTCTTTCTCCAAAGGCACCAGCTGTGTGACTTCATTAGCAGTGAGCAGAGCAGAAGGCTGGCTGTGAAGGGCTGCGAGCCCAGCCCAGCTCCCACTGAAGGAAGCCAAGCAGGGAAAGCTGCAGGATGGAGTCACTCCAAGTGCTGATAGGAGAAAGGAAGAGGAACCAAGCTGGTGAGAACTCTTGACACCTCTTTCAGGCAGTCACACAGACCTTAAGCACTCCTTTCTTACAACTGTGAAACCATCTCCTGTCCAAACATACCCTTTGGCTGAGACTCTGCATGATATTTGCTCACAAGAGCTGCTGTCCATGGGACAGTGATTGCAGCCACCTCCCCTCCAGGGGAACCATAACCCATTACAACACAGGGCACTGCTCCTCTACATCTGCTTGGATACAGCAGCTTGGGTTCCACACAAGATCCTCAGCAAAGATGGAGAGGTACAGTATTGGTCCATGGGTACTTACAGCTCAGGAGTTAGAAATTCCACTCTCCTGGTTTTTGCACCATCTCTCCTAATTCCAGCAGATTATGGTGTTAGTGAGGGTAGGGGAGGCAATAAGCCTTTCAGCATCAGCCTTTCAGGCTCAGGGTAGGGGGGGATTTGCTGCCCTCCTTTTCTTACAGCACAGAGCTGCAGCACAGTTTGACATGGACATTAAGGACTAACCCTAAGGCTCTGTGCCCGGAGCTGCTACCTGAGTCCTGGGAGTAATGGGCACGTTCCTTCATTTTCAAAAGATAAATGAAAACATCAGACTTCTGAAGGCCTTGGAAGCCCTGTTATCAGGATTGCCAACAGGTATCAGCAAGTGTGTGGCTTTGCTGCCTGCCCAGGAGATCAGCCAAATGAGAAAGGAGTATCTTGAGTTTTAACTGCAGGGAGGACTCGGATAAAGGATCACAAAGCTTCCCAGACACCACATGCTGCCTCCCAGAGTGCTGGGAACAGCCACAAGCCAGCAAAAGCAATTACTAGAACACTTCCCCATTCCTTCTGGTGGGGTTTCAGATGAGCCCCAGCAGTACTCCTGATGACTTCTATTCGCTTAAATAGCACTGGAAGTTTGAACACAGTTCTCAGGGCTCCTCTTTTGCTGAGCGCGTCAGAAAGGAAGAGCTTTTCCCCAGCAATTTGTGACCCTGGTAAGCTCCATGGGAGATCCAGAAGCTGAGTGCATCCCATGATTTCTCCCGGTTTTGCTTGAGGAAGTCCTGCAGCAGGAAATGCCTGGGGCTGCAGAGCTTTTCCTTGCCAGGCTGGTTGGGTGTCTGCATCCCTGCGGATCCCTGGGTGCTCTGTGCTGCCAGCTTAGCATGGGTCTTCTGTTTATCCTCCTGCCTGTGCATCTGCCACGCTCACCCTTCAGAGCTGGCATCTCAGACACAATAATCCTCTTTTGGTGCCTTTAATTAAAAGGTCACCTTCCAAACGCAAGTGAGAGGAGCCTCTGGTCCTGTGTGCTCTTCTTGCAAACCAAATTAGCCATGAAGTTCCAACTGGGAAATTCAACAGCTCTCAGCAATGGCGATCATTAATCACCATCTCACTTAAAGGACTCCCTCATTCACCCAACGACAGCAGCACTGAGGAAAAGGAGAAGAACTGAGGAACTGTGAATGATGATCTTAACTCAGCGATGTTATTGTCAAGTCAATGAAGCCTTGAGAAGAAGTTAACAGACTTAAACCAAACAAATAAAATACGAAGAGGGGGAAACTACATCTTCTTCATGACAGTGGAGGTTCTGCTCTCACTTGGAACTGGTGTGCTCAAGAGGGGGGGAGGTCTGGGGATATTTTCCTTACATTTTAACCCACATAGCAATGTTTTGGGGGCAGGTCACTTTGAAAGCCACTCTCTACTGATGCTCAAGGACCAGGTGAGCTGGTTTTGTGAGTGAACATAATGTAGACCATTCTTCATTTAAAAAAAAAAAAAAAAAATTCTTGGTTACTCTTCTCCCCATGTATCACCAGCCATGAGGTCTCATCCTTGAAGTCCTGGCCCAAGGCATAGCAGGTCAGTGTGATGGTTTGGGAGTTACCCACCCCACCCCCTCCAAAGAATTCACCCAGCCAGCTGGCAGTTAAGGAATGAAGCTTTATATTCACAGCTTAGCACAATATACAAGCAGATATTTACAATATATTGCAGATATTTAAAATATATTGCAGATATTTACAGCTAGATACAGTAGCATAAATACAGAGCGACCTGTTCTAGTGGGAGGTGTCCCTGCCTATGGCACAGGGGGATTGGAACTGCATGATCTTTGAGGTCACTTCCAACCTAAACCATTCTATGATTCTATGATAAGCTTAAAGTAATACTCAATACCCCTCCCAACAGTCAGAGTGCCCAGAAGGGGCTCCCAACCATCCTTTCACCCTCTTGCCACCCCCTCACACCCTCTCCCTTGTCTCAGGATCTCTCTCTCACTTGCAAGGTGAGCTGGAGGAGGTTGGCAAGGGGGGTGAAAAAGGAAATGATTAGTTGGGTCTGCAGGGTCAGGCAGAAGCAGTTAATATGGCAGAAGCTAGGAAGAGACTCTGACTGCCTTGGCTACACTTGTGTCCCTCTTTTTATGTCTAAGCAAACCCATGAGAGGACTAGACAACATATTGTTTTCTTTTCACAGCCAATAACCTAATTTCTCTCATTAAAATATTCCAATTATCTTCAAGCCAGGGCAGTCAGCAAGGAGCTTTTCCTGCTGCTATGGGCAGCTGATGGAGCGGAGCGATGCTTGCAGCCTCTCCTTCAGCAGGAACAAACCATGCAGAGCAGCACTGCTCATGAATGTGGCAAAATCAGGAGTTAAAGCCACAGGGACAGCCTTTATGATGCCCCTGGTAATTCTTTGCTGCTCGCTTGAGTTTTCCCTCACTGCTTTTTCAAGACGCTGGCTGATTAAATTTCACTGCCTGGTATTGAGTCTAAATAATAATAATAATAATAATTAATAACTTATGAGGTGATCTTCTAAAGAAGCATGTTCTGTTCCTCTGATTCACTCAGTGCAAAACATTGGGAGTGCAGCCTGTCAGCCCTGGTCTACTGCCCATTTTGCATGACTTCAGATAGTGGTCAGTGAGTGCCTGTAGATGCCACCACTGTGGTATTCAGCTGGTTTCAAACCACCCAGGGCTGTGGGTGAGTGACCCCAACCATCACCCCACTTTCTGTGGGGCCAGAGATGGCAGCCAGCTCAAGGGATGAGAAGACTGATGAAGTCCTCAGAGCCTCCCTGGCAGCATTCAAGGGGGCTCTCAAATGCCTCCCTGGAAACATTTGAGGAGGCTCCAAAGTGCCTCCCTGGAAGCATTCAAGAAGCCTCCAAAATGCCTCCCTGGAAGCATTGAACCTCTCCCACCAGCTATTTCCTCTTACCTAGATTTTATTAGCTTTTCTTTTTCTGCTTAAGGCAACTGTCTACCAGAATGCAGCACCAGACAAGATAATTTGAAATGTTTTGAGTCCTACAGTGGGTTTTAGCTTTTCTAGGTCCCAGGCCTGATGAGGGCAGACAGTAAATGTGCCTATTTATTTATTTTTGCCCGTGATGCAAAAAAATGTACCTTGGCTTTGCTAGGCTGACCCACCTGATCTCTCTCCCCTTATACCCTGGCCATAAGAACAGATCTTATGTGGAGTGGCTGAGGGAAGTGGGATTATTCAGTCTGCAGAAAAAGAGACTGAGGGGAGACCTCATGGTTCTCCACAACTCCCTGAAAGGAGATTGGAATGAGGTAGGAATTGGTCACTTCTCCCTAATATTAGGTAATATAATGAGAAGAAATGTCCCCAAATTGTGCCAGGTTGGATTGTAGGAAAAATTTCTTTCCTACAAGGCATTGGAACTGGCTGCCCAGGGAGGTGGGGGAGTCATCATCCTTGGTGGTGTTCAAGAAATGTGTGGACATGGCACTTGGGGATATGGTTTAGTGGTCAGGGTGGTGTTAGGTTGACAGCTGGACTCGATAATCTTTAGAGGACTTTTCCAACCAACATAGTTCTATGCTTCTACAACTCTATATCCAAGCCCAGCAAGGGTGGGATGTTGAGACGAATTGACTTTAATACAAACTGTGCAGCAGGCTCACAAAGGCAGCTCTGAATTCCTGGGATAAAAAAGGCAGCTCAGTTAGGCAGCTTTGGTGCAACTTCAGCTCTGATGATCCATGAACAGGATGGATCATCAGGTGGGTAACACAAAGTGCCTCTTATCCTGTCAGACTGGAAGGCAGCTGAAGTGTCCTGCGTGCATCCGATACGCATGAAGAGCTATTTAAGTATCCTTTTGCCACAGCCTGCCAAACAAGAAGTAAATTTGCCATCCACATTCGAGCAAATTTTTGTTTTTGTCAGTCTTGCCTCTCTTACATCTCTCTGTCCCCTCCCCCGTGAAACGTGTTGAGCAGAGATAACCAGGCAAAATGAATCCTTGGGGATTTGCAGTGGCAAGAAAACAATCTTGATGTTCACAATGAAAAATGTCAAGTAGTTTTATGTCACTTATAGTATCAAATGATGATGTGTTTGGCTTTTCTTTTTTTTTTTTTTTTCTTATCCTGTCTCTGGAGACTAAGCTTTGGAAAAAGCTTAGACTATGTGAATTTATGAATGTGTGTGTTTATTTGCTGCCACCGCTGAGCTGATCAAGAAAGCAAGGAGAAATCACAAACCAGCCTCAGCAGCTTCCCTGCACACCACAGGACTTCTTTCTGTGGTTTTGTTTGTTTGTTTGTTTGGGTTTTTTTGGTGGTTTGGTTTTGCTTTGTTTTGTTTTGGGTTTGGTTTTTTTTTTCCCCCCCCTCCCTTCTGATTACAGTGATTCATAGATTTGTGAAATGGTTGATGTTGGAAGGGACCTTGAAGATCACCTTGTTCCCACCCTCCTGCCATGAGCAGGGACACTTTCCACTAGACCAGTCTGTTCAAGGGCTCATCCAATCTGGCCTTAAACATCTCCAGGGAGGGGGCATTTGTGGGCAACCTGTTCCAGTGTCTCACCACCCTCACTGCAAAGAATTTCTTCCTAATCTTCAGTCTAACTCTCCCCTTCTAAAGCTCCAATCCATTCCGCCTCATCTTACCACTACAATCCCTTGCAAATAATCATCCCTGGCCCACTTTAGGTACTGTAAGGTCTCTATAAGGTCTCTATAAGGTCTCCCCAGCCTTCTCCATAGGGAAGGTCCTCCAGGTCTCTTGTGTTATTACCTGAATCAGCAGCTGAAACACAGCTCACAAGACCACAGACAAACACACTGGAAAACCTCTGCCCAGTGAGGTGTGATGACAGCAAACACAAATGACACCATGAAGTGGTAAAGATGCTGTCTCAGCCAGGAGGACAAAACACAGAATCATAGAGTAGAATCATTTTCCTTAGAAAAGAGCTTTAAGATCATTGAGTGCAACCATCAACTTAACACCATGGTGACTATCAAGCCATGTCTCTAAGTGCCACCTCCACATGCCTTTTGGAACACCTCACCTGCTGGTGACTCCATCACCTACTTGGGCAGGCTGTTCCAAAGCCTGACCAGTTTCCACTTAACACCTCTAGAAGTTCAAGGCACCTATATACTCAGCCTTTCTTTCACTGCAATATCTCTCTCAGATGTTTTGCCTGTGACTCAGAGGCAAACAGATGTGACTGAAAGGAAATTCCTCTTCCATTTAACCACTGATCTCTGCCAAAGCTGTCTGCAAATCACTGCTGAGTGGCATCACTGTTCTTCAACTTCCCTGTGTTAATGGAACAGCATACTAAAATGCCATGGCCAGGAGTTTGGAGAATCCAGAAAGACCAGGAAGGCAGAGCCTTTATAAGGTGTCCTGAAAGCAAGTTTCAGGATGTTCTGAGCCTTTCACACATCGGAATTGGAACTACAGGAAAGAGTCCAACAGAGTGCCACAAAGATGCTGAGGGGACTGCAACATGTGTGGGCTGGGGAATCTTCTCTGGTCTCATTAGCTGTGGGATCCCTGAAATACATTCTTTCACAGAATCACAGAATTAACCAGGTTGGAAAAGACCTCTAGGGTCATCGAGTCCAACCTATCATCTAACCCTTCTAATTAACTAACCCATGGCACTAAGTTCCTCATCCAGACTCCTCTTAAACACCTCCAGGGATAGGGACTCCACCACCTCCCTGGGCAGCCCATTCCTTTCTTTCTTCTTCACAGATCATAATCTAACTGCAGCTTAGAATTCAGTGCACTTCTGGAGAGTTCATGGGTAGGGGCAACGATGGGAGGAAGGTTTACTCACCAAGGAAGATTAATTAGGAGAAAAGCAGCTGATGAAATTGGATCGATAGGAACTTAAAGACTGCAAATGAGTAAGAAGGAGACTAAAGCATTTCTCTCTCAGACACTGGTTTCATTACTTGTTTTCTGCTTTCTGGCACCTTCTTCAGCAGGAATAATGCTTAAACTCCCCAAGTTAGTACAAATAAAACCCATTTTTCAAGTATGTGTTATTGGCCTGGAGGAATGACTTGTGTTAAATCTCTCATTTTAACCTTTCAGGTTCCAGAAGATTTGGACAAACATTACAGTTTAGAAGATGGTCAGAGATGGACCTGGATATTGAGACCCAGACCCAGAAGTGCCCATGTGTGGAGGCAGGATTGAGCTCAAACAGAAACAAAGGCTAAGATCTGCCCTTCCTTATCTTTCAATTCAGACCTAAAGCTCCTAAAATGAAGAAAATGAACAAAGATTTCTATTGCCTCATCTGAATTCAACACTGAACCTCTCAAGGTTTGACAACCCTTGGGTCTGATACAGAGTTTTAACTTAATCTACTCAGTTTTCATCTTCCTTTGAGTTCAGCTTTGATCTCACTTTGATCTTTTCCAAGGTACCTTCCAGTCTGGGTCTATTGCCCAGATTTTTAACACCTAATTAGCCAGTGGGACAGCAGAGGGATGCAGGTTTAGACTCATCCTGTGGCTCTGCTAGGATGGGGCTGCACCAGACACCTTTACCCACAGAGAAGGCAAGGTTGGATGAGGCTTTGAGCAACCTGTTCTAGTGGGAGGTATCCTTGCCTGTGGCAGGGAGGTTGGAACTGGATGATCTTTGAGGTCCCTTCCAACCTAAACCATTCTATGATTCTATGATGCTCACTGAAATTCATGTGTGTAAAGGAGAAAAGCTTTGGGCAGTGAGCTGGAGAATGCTGCAGCACAGAGCAAGGTAAGGCAAGCCCATAATGTAACTGCTGTCAGAGCTGTTCACAGAGAAAAGGTTACTAGGAATGATCTCTCTCCTGTGTCTTATTAATTGCCTGCTTTCAATTCTACCCTGCAATGGGCTGCAGGTAGGAAATGATGAGCTTTCACTGTTTCAAACAGCTGTTCAGGAGTTTTAATTAGACTTGGCACATTAAAAGGAGCCTACATCAAAACACTTGGCACGGGGGAGGTTAAATGTTGCTCTCTTGCAGTGGCATGCTGTGCTTTGCTGTCTTCTCTACAAACAGGGTATTACAGCAGCAAACACGCCCCTGCCCCACGAGTGCTTCCTCCTCAATCCATTCCAGTGTTTGCAAGCTCTCAGTTGGTTTCCAGAGTCATTGCATTTCCCTTACATTTAACTCATAATTTGATCTTTCGTGTGAAGTGAGTTGTTTCCTTCCTCTGTGCATGTGCATGCATATTCCTCCTCATAATTCTTGCAATGCACAATAGAAAGCAGAAACCTAATGCCAGATCAGGGAGGATCATAAAATCAAAGAATCAGTCAGGGTTGGAAGGGACCATAAGGATCATCCAGTTTCAAACCCCCTGCCATGCCCAGGGACACCCTACCCTAGAGCAGGCTGCCCACAGCCTCTGCCAGTCTGGCTGCAAACACCTCCAGGGAAGTGGCCCCAACCACCTCCCTGGGCAACCCATTCCAGCCTCTCACCACTCTCATGATGAAGAACTTCCTCCTCACATCCACTCTGAATCTCCCCACCTCCAGCTTTACTCCGTTCCCCCTAGTCCTCTCATTACCTGACAGCCTCAAAAGTCCCTCCCCAGCTTTTCTGTAGGCCCCCTTCAGATATTGGAAGACCAGAATAAGGTCACCTGGGAGCCTCCTCTTCTCCAGACTGAACAGACCCAACTCATTCAGTCTCTCCTCATAGCAGAGGTGCTGCAGCCTTCTGAACATCCTCGTGGCCCTTCTCTGGACACCTCCAGCATGTCCACATCCCTCTTGTAACAGGGGCTCCAGAACTGGATGCAGTACTCCAGAGGGGGTCTCACCAGGGCAGAGTAGAGGGGGAGAGCCCTGCTGGCCACACTTCTCCCAATGCAGCCCAGGATCTGGTGGGCTTTCTGGGCTGCAAGTGCACACTGCTGGCTCACGTTGCGCTTCTTGTCCACCAGCATCCCCAAGTCCCTCTCCTCAGGGCTGCTCTCCAGCCAGTCTCTGCCCAGCCTGGATTTGCAGTGCGACATTTCCAAAAGAGGCTGAACAGTTGAGGAAAGATCAGGGTGCTTGAACATATAACATGTGTTGCTTTGGAAGCTCCATGTTACCTGGGACATCCTCAGAAGGGCTGCAAGATGTGACAGAAGACCTTTGGGACACCCAAAGTCCTCATGGGGAACATTGTCCCCAAGATTGGCTTATTAGAGCAGGCAGAAATCAGGTTGTCATGGCAATTATTCCTGATGCCGAGCAAATCCAGGAGACAATGAAAGCCTCCTGTCTGCCTTATGGCTTTCAAGGATTACACAGGAATGTGAAGGCTGGAAGCTGGTGGCCTGCTTTGTGGTGTGAGAGGGGCATGTGCCTGGGGAGGGTCATCCCCCACCTCGGGCTGCATGGGGGATGCTCTACACCAGCAAGCATGGGCACTGGCCCTGCAGCCTGTGGGGTATAAGCTGCTCAGGCCTGGTTTTAATCAGCTGGCAGGATTTGTACAGGAATTCCACAAAAGCTGGTAACTAAAGCTCTCAAGAGGTAGAGGATTTGCTGTGATCCTGGGCTAGGAGAAGCTGAGACGGCGTTTCCTTAAAAACCAAGGCAGGCTTAAAACATCAGAGAGTATAAGCAGGAACTTCCAAATCCACAGAAGCTCTGTTTTAGGCTGAAAACACCCAAAAGGATGTGTTTTAAAGGAACTGAGCCTTCAGGTCTGGGATGTTGTGCCTTTTCCTGAGTTGCAGAGACGTGAAGGGAATTTGTTATACTATGCATTGGCAATTGTTCTGTTGCAGGCTGATCCTTGCGGCTCTGGAGAGGGATGGGGATGGGAGTGACCTGTAGGACAGCTGCTTGGAAAAGGTTGGGGTTAACAAAGCAGTTCAAAAGCTGCTGTTTGAAACCCACCCATCCCCATCTCTGTTTGTCCAGGTAGGAAAACTGTTTTCCCAGCTCTGGGTTTCACCACACGGAGCTCCATAACTTTGGCAGCAAGGAGCCAGGACAAAGAAAGGATGAACTTTATTAGCACAGGGAAGCATTTGCAGCTGGATCCTTGTATAACCTTCTGAGCCTTTGGTTTCTCTCTCCTGCTGGAATGCAAAGCAGGCGATGCCAGGAGGGTGGGTGGTGAAGAGGAAACTTGCAAAAAAGAAAGGAAAAGAAATAAACAAGTGCCAAGCAAAAATAGCAGCAGCCTGGGAAATGGATCCATTGAGCAGTTTTATCTGCGAGTCAGATCACAATGAGCTCAGTCCTGGCCCTTTCCCTACCACTTTCACCTAGTGCTCAGGAATGCCAAAATAATTCTGCAAATAGAATTTTCTGAAAATACTTCGTGGAAGTCTCCCCCTGTTCCCNTCAGTGCTGGTGGGAAATGAATACAAAACCCTAATGGTTGCACTGATCCATGTTGCAGTTCTTCAGTGTACATTCTTGAAGAGTAAAATCATTTTCCTGACCTGAAGAGAGGTTGGACACAGGCAAAAGCAAAGGCACACACAGCCTGTGCTGCTTGCTTGTCACTGTCCTAGCATGACCCAGATTCACATGTCACTGTTTCTGGGGACAAGATCAGGGAAGGTAATGCCTGTGCCACATTTTATGGAGCTTTTTGTATCACTGGCTTTGCTCTGGGCTTTTATTTGCCCTGTCTGGGATCAGATGGACCACGTCTTGGTTCAACAAGCACAAATGCAGAGTCCTGCATCAGGGGAGGAATAACAAACTGCACCAGTACAGGTTGGGAGGTGATCTGCTGGAGGGTAGCCCTGTGCAGAGGGACCTGGGAGTGCTGGTGGAGAACATCCATGGGGCACATAAAAATACCAAAAAACCTTGCTGCTTTTCATGCTTTTCACTGCTAATGAGGCACGAGAAAGAAGAAGCCCTCAGTTTCCAAACCCCTCTGCTTATTCTGTACCTTGTGCTTTTCTCTTGGCTCCCTTCTTCCCCATCCTCACTACCGGTCACATAAAGATGCTGAGTATTTGACAAAGACAGAAATGAGATGCACCTTCCAAATATGCAGCAGCATATTTGGAACATCAGGCAAAGAGGCATTCTCAGCTCTGAAGCCCTGCTAATGTGTGCTTAGTGGGGACGTTAATCAATTAGACACGCGGAGCATTAATGATGCTTCTTTTGCCTAATTAGATTAGCAAAACATGAGTACAGTTACTACTTTTTTTCCACCCTCCCCGCCCCCCCCCGCTTCCTTCCAGCTCTCCAGCTCCCAAGGATGACACCACCCATCTGGCTCTGGGATGCTCCACAGGGAGGTGATTCCCCAGCTACCCCCAGGACTGAGAGCAGCTGTGTCCTGCCTGTACCCACAACTCCCGAAGCTCAGCCTTGGGGATGGGCAGGAGAGCACTGCAGGAGTGATGTGGGAAATGTTCTGGTTCTCTCTACGGCTTTTGATTTTTCTGAGGCTCGAAGGCAGAGGTTGAGCAGCTCAGCAGCTTGCTCTGGGCAGCAGCAGGGAATCGCCTGAGCCCCAGCACCCACAGAACTGGAGCACGTTGTTTGGGTGAATCTCAAGAAGGAGCAGATGCCCTCCTGCTTCTTGAGCATTCACAGGAGTCACAAGGAAGGTAAAACCCAACCGGGCATTCCCTTGAGCCATCTCACACAGAGCTACTGAGATCTCAGCGATAGCAGTAACAGGGCTATGAAAAAAAATGGGATGAGGCTTATCTGTAAGAGAAGTGCATCATTTGATACAGAGCAAGACAAGCAGCAGATAAGATGCTAGAAATGCTCCCAAGTCCAGAATAATACTGACCTACTGTGTGTGAGATACCTGAAAAACACTGATAAACTGTCCTGATTCTTCATCAGTTTTCTTCTTGCTTATCTGCCTTATGCAGATGCAGGTCACACACTGCTTAGTGCCCCAGAGGAGAGAGAAAATGAAAAGAGAGAGGCTGCAGTGTTTTAGTCTGGGAATATTCCTAGAGCAGAACCAAGGGAAGTGTTAAAAGGCTTGCAGGAACCTGAAGAATCTTCCCAGCTTGTTGGTAGGGAACTGGGGATTATTATGTGAAAAAAAAAAAATAAAACCAAGCCAAACCAAAGAGGAGAATAAAGTTTTTACAGGCACTTACATACAAATGAACTGTGTATCAGGAAGTCCCAGGTGGGATTTCTTTAGCAGCTTTAGCTCCCAGGAGGAGCTGCCCTTCTTCATGGGGAGCAGCCAGTTGGACAAGCCCTAACTGAGCCTAACTGATGTAAAAAAAAAAGCAAAGAAAGGGGCTCAACAACATTTTTTGCTCTGAGTCTAGATGTTTCAGTCTACTTTACCACACCTCCATGCAGTGCCAGCTCTCTGCTAGCAGTGGCAAAGGGGAATCATTTCAATCCACTCCCCTCAGTTTCTGCCTTCAGCAGGGTTTGTGCCACAACCTGCCCTTGAGCTGCTACAGACTTACTGCTCAAGGAAGGAAGTTAATTAATTGCTCACCCTAAAACTTATAATCCAACCTTTTTGCTGCATCAGGCCCAACCCTATCACTTAATTCTTTTTCCACTCTTCAAGTTAAACTAAAATTAGTGCCTGCATCTCCCAAGGCAAATTTGTCACTGTGCTGGTTTGAGCCTTGCATGGATGAGGCTGTGGGCAGCCTAATCTAGGGTAGGGTGTCCCTGGGCATGGCAGGAAGGGTTGGAACTAGATGATCCTTGTGGTCCCTTTCAATCCTGACTGATTCTATGATTCTAATTCAAAAAGTGTATGTCAGATGGATGAATCCTCAACCATCCCAATCACCCATCCATCCTCAGGAATGCAGGCAAGCAAAGATGTTGGGTAGTTTATTTCTCCTGTTAGAATTATTTTTTTTTTCCTTCTTAGATTCTGCACAGATGACAAATGCTGGAGAGATTTTATCCATAAATGCCCTAAAGTCTCTGCTAGCTCCTGAATTTTAATCCTGACCTCTGCTGGGGGGGCAGGGGGGGAGGGAAGGTTTTACCTGTGATTTCTTTGCCTTTCAAAGCTTTGCTCCAACCGGAGGAGATTTTATCTCTTTAAAGCAAATTGCTGGGATGGTAAAGGGATGACATTTTTCATATTAGTTTGAACCAGGACACATTAGTATGTCGAACATTCATGTCTGGAGCTACAGTTTCTATAGTTACTACTGCATTGGTGTTTCACTCAACTCCACCAATACTACTTTCATTGTAGATCTCCTTCCCTCTTACTAGAAAGATTGGGCCATAATGAGATTTTTTTTTTCTCTTTTTTTTTGGTGGACTCATCCTGCTCAAGACACTTTTAGGTTTCTCAGGACCTTCTGTTTCCTGACAGAATGTTACTTGGTAATGAAGCAGGAAAAATGTAGCACAACTGAAAATTGAAGTCTCATGTACGACGTAGTCCTCCAAGTGCCTCCAGGAAATTGGGCAGAGGCTCCGATGGCTGGAGAAGAAGTGCAGCACCTCATTAGAAGGATCAGAACGGGATCATTTTCATCTTCCAAAATTGCTTTGTGCAGGTCACTATGAAAACTTGAAGGGAAACACAAGAAAATTTATTCTGTCCCAGAGAGAATAATTTGGTCACAGTAAAAACCAATACCAGTGCGTTCTGCACCCTCACATCCCCTTGAGCTGTTGGCAGAACTTGGACTGTTGATAACCATGGGAGCCCCAACAAAAGAGAGACGTGAAGCTGCTGGAGCAGGTCCAGAGAAAGGCCACAAAGATGACCAGAGGACTGGAGCAGCTCTCCTGTGGAGACAGGCTGAGAGAGTTTCACAGACAGTTGGACTTCTTCAGCCTGCAGAAAGCTCTGGTGGGTCCTTCCAACTACATTTCAATATCTGAAGGGACCTACAGGAAGGCTGGGGAGGGACTGCTTAGAAGGGCGTGTAGTGATGGTTTGAAACTGGGTAGGTACAGGTTGGGCATTAGGAGGAAGTTCTTTACCGTGAGAGTGGTGAAATACTGGAACAGGTTGCCCAGAGATGTGGTGGAAGCATTCAAGATGAGATTTGATGTGGCCCTGGGCAGCCTGACCTAGTTGGAGGTGTTGCTGGCTGCAGGGCAGTTGGACAAGATGACCTTTGAGGGCCCCTTTCAACCTAATGCAATCTGTGAATCTGTGCAAACCATCCCTGCTTCTGCAGCAGAGCCACAGCCACCCACACACCTCCTGACCACCACCACCACCACCACTTTTCCTGGGTGGAGTCTGCCAAGCTGCTAAAACACACGTTTCTTTTCATAGAATCATAGAATCAGTCAGAGTTGGAAGGGACCACAAAGATCATCTAGTTCCACCCCCCTGCCATGCCCAGGGACACCCTACCCTAGATCAGGATGCCCACAGCCTCTGCCAGCCTGGCTGCAAACACCTCCAAGGGAAGTGGCCCCAAACACCTCCCTTGGGCAACCCATTCCAGGCTCTCACCACTCTCATGCTGAACATCTTCCTCCTCACATCTAATCTGAATCTCCCTTCCTCCAAGTCCTGTCACTACCTGATAGCCTAAAAAGTTCCTCCCCAGCTTTTCTGTTGGCCCCCTTCAGATACTGGAAGGCCACAATAAGGTCACCTGGGAGCCTCCTCTTCTCCAAACTGAACAGCCCCAACTCTTTCAGTCTTTCACCCACCAGTCTTCACTGCTGCTCGATTTCAAAGCAAGCCAGAGGAGTTATTAATTATGAGCCTGACTCAGAGCCCATTGGGCTCAATAAGAGGTTTACCACTGGCCGGGAGCATCCCAGGGTTACTGCTGTGCTCCAGACCCAGCATCCTTCATAGCCACAGGGAAACCAGGCAAGCTTTGCTGCACAACAAACACAAACAAGAATCTCCTGTGGGGATGTAAAGATTTTGTCCTCCTGCAGCTTAATAGTCTTTTCACTTCTGTTCCTCCCTCAGTTGACTTCAATCAATTCTCTTTCTGTCCTAAGCCGGAGGAAAAGTTAGACCTGAGAAGTGGGCAAAACACCACCACTTGATCTTGGAGAGCCAGGAAAAAAAAAATAAAATTGCTGTGGGGAGAAGCAGCTAGAAAATCATCTGTCAATCCCTCTGTGCATGTTCCAAATTGCTCTGGTTCTGCCAAGTGCCCCTCTGCCAGCTTGTGGCAAGGCAGAGGCAGCTTCACTGCTTTCCTTTGCAGCCCTCCCTCCTTTTCAGGGTCCCTTAGTGTGTGATGCTTCCCAAAAAGCCTGGCACCTCCACCAACCCAAAGCTTTGCCAGTGAAGGGGAAAGAGCTACACAACCCCAGCTCTGCCCCAGGGCATGCTGCAGTGCTGGGGTGACTGACATGCCCCTTCACACTTCAACAAGGCCAAGTGTAAGGTCCTGCACCTGGGTGGATGCAATCCCAAGCACAAATCCAGGCTGGGTGGCGAGTGGCTGGAGAGCAGCCCTGAGGAAAAGGACCTGGGGGGCTGGGGGGATGAAAGCTCAACATGAGCTGGCTGTGTGCATGCTGCCCAGACAGCAACTGTGTGCTGGGCTGCATCAAGAGCAGCGTTGCTAGAAGGGCGAGGGAGGGATTCTGCCTCTTTACTCTGCTCTCCTTAGACCCCACCTGGAGTACTGTGTGCAGTTCTGGAGCCCCCAACACAAGAAAGACATAGAACTGGTGGAGAGAGTCCAGAGGAGGGCCACAAAGATGATCAGAGGGCTGCAGCATCTCTGCTATGAGGACAGGCTGAGAGAGTTGGGGCTTTTCAGCCTGGAGAATAGAAGGCTTCAAGGAGACCTTATGGTAGCCTTCCAGTACCTGAAGGGGGCTACAGGAGGGCTGGGGAGGGACTATTCACAAAGTCTTGTAATGACAAGACGAGGGGGAATGGGTTCAAATTGGCAGAGGGAAGATTTAAAGAAGGAAGTTCTTCACAGTGAGAGTGGTGAGACACTGGCACAGGTTGCCCAGGGAGGTTGTGGCTGCTCCCTCCCTGGAGGTGTTCAAGGCCAGGCTGGATGAGTCTTTGAGCATCCTGTTCTAGTGGGAGGTGTCCCTGCCTATGGCACAGTGGGGTTGGAACTGGCTTATCTTTGAGGTCCCTTCCAACTTAAACCATTCTATGATTCACCCCAAAATTACAGAATCATAGAATGGTTTGCACTGGAAGAGATCTTAAAGATCATCTAGTTCCAGCCCCCCTGCCATGGGCAAGGACATCTTCCACTAGACCAGATGTCTGCCATGCCTGCTTTTGATTTGCAGCTTAGTGAGGACACAACAGCAATGGTGCATGTTGGCAAAGGGGCATCAGCAGGGGTTAGTGCCCCCAAACCGAAGTGGAACACAAAGATGAGCCTGGAATGCACCACAGAGAAGGCATGGGGCTGTTTTGGGGAGTGGGCTTGGAGGATTTATCTTTTCCTCACCCAGAGCAAGGTGAGAGGCTCACACTAACAGTGACCATATCTGGGGAAAAGAAGAAAATCAAGCAGGGAAGCCATAAAGAGAAAACCTGCCTTTGGCGTGGCAGCTCAGAGCTCTCCATCCTGCTTGGGAAGGGAAAGCTTCGAGTATGAATTTATCAATATTTGCAAAAATCCAGCAGCAGGTTTGTTTGAACTTTCCCCTGCTGCATCGATTTCTGACGACAGGTGGTATCTGTTTTCCCTGGAATGATCTGTTTCTGGATGCTAGACGTTTACTCAGGCCCTTATTTGGACCTTGTAACATACACCAGGGGCTTTGCCAGTGCAAATCCGGAATGCAGTGCACCAGTCTGCTCCTCTCCTTTCTACACCAAGGAGTTGCTCGTCCCCAGCAGAGAGAGATGCTGGGACAAGCGCCTCTCCACCGTGCTGTGTCTCCATTGCCATCTAGTGGCACCAGGCATGGTCCCTACCTCACCCCGTGCAAAACCCTGGCCCACAGCCATAGCATCAGGACAAGGACCCCCCCAACCAACCAACCAACCAAACCCCCACAAAACAAACAAACAAAAACCCACAC
>VWZI01014877.1:989563-1015754 GCA_013396835.1 Psilopogon haemacephalus
TATATATATATATATATACACACACACACACACATTAGGAAAACCTTCCTTTCATAAATACATCAGACATCAAATACGTTTCCTAAATGCATTCGTGCAGTTTCCCCAGCTGAGATCCCTGCTTGTACCCTAAGTGCCTGTAAGCTGGGAAGAGCAACTTTTGGGCAAGGCTTGGAGACAGGTTCATGTTTGCAGGTAGCTCCAAATCCAGGTGGAGGTTGTGAAGAAGTTTGTGATGTTTGGACGGTGTTAGGATTACCTCCTGCATCAGGGAGACTAATCCTGCCTCCCTGGAAAATCAGGGCTCTCCTGCATTCTGTGCCCTATCTAAGCTGCTCCAGCTGCCCCTGTCCAAGCAGCCAAAAGCCACTCATTCATAGCACCAATTGTCTTTCCAGCAATCACTGAGGATGCCCAAGTCTCTCCCAGCACTTGACAGAGGCTGAGGAAGTGTGGGCTTCAGTAGCAAAAGGGTCACTACTTGGCTTTGGTGGAAGGGAATCTGTGAGTGGAAGAATCTGCTTTCTTGTCACTGAAGACTGACCACACTCCCAGTGCCACCATCCCTGCCTGCAACAGGAAAGGCCTCACTTTTTCTCTGAGAGTGGGCCCTTTGCTAACAAAGGAAACAAATGCCCATCCTGTGTCCATTTACAAAAGCATAAATACACAAAATACATTAAAAAAAAAAAATCTGCAAAGTAGAGGCTGGCACAGAAGAGGGGACAGTTTGCAGCTCAGCAACATGGGTCCTGTCCCCAGGAACACAATTTTTACAGTGTAGGTGTCCAGGGGTTGGCCACAGCCCTCCCTCTGAGCTGTACCTGGATCGTGTGGCTGTGCAAACACAGGCAGACTAAGCACTAACCTCACCTGAGCTAGGCTGAGAGGGAAGCCAGACATACACCCACCCAAATTCCACTTTCCTCCCCTCAGAAAGGCCCTGGTCAATACTGCAAGTGCACATTCAAAGGCCATCTGGGGAAAGCTGCCCTCTCTACTCACAGGGAAGTCAGCTACAAGTCAGCAAGGCAGTCTGCCCTTAGGGCAAGCTAGCCCTTAAGCTAGAGGTCAAGAGACAAATCCAATCACACTCTGACTTTTCTCATCTACCTGAACTCAATGTCTTTATGAAGCAAGCACAGAGAAGCATTGCATAGATCTGTGTCTTCCCACCCCATGCATAGATCTGCAGCCCATGTCCTCCCACCCCATGCGTAGATCTGCACCCTATGTCCTCCCACCCCATGTGTAGATTTGCAGCCCATGTCCTCCCACCCCATGCGTAGATCTGCACCCTATGTCCTCCCACCCCATGTGTAGATTTGCAGCCCATGTCCTCCCACCCCATGCACAGATCTGCAGCCCATGTCCTCCCACCCCATGCATAGATCTGCAGCCCATGTCCTCCCACCCCATGCAGATCTGCAGCTCATGTCCTCCCACCCCATGCATAGATCTGCAGCCCATGTCCTCCCACCCCATGCATAGATCTGCAGCCCATGTCCTCCCACCCCATGCATAGATCTGCAGCCCATGTCCTCCCACCCCATGCATAGATCTGCAGCTCATGTCCTCCCACCCCATGCGTAGATCTGCAGCCCATGTCCTCCCACGCCATGCATAGGTCTGCACCTCATGTCTTCCCACCCCATGCATAGATCTGCACCCCATGTCTTCCCACACCCAACAACCAGCAAAAGAGTAAGTTCAAGTTTTGCACAGTACATTACAAAAGGCATCAGCTTGGAATGACACAAGAAGGAAACAGAAGTGTCACCAGGGTGTAAACCCTGCGATGAAGTGAGGCAGTGGCTGTGCAGCACTCAGCAGCTCTGGGGGCTGGCTCCCTGTAGTGGACCGATGAATTTGGTAGACAAATCTCCCCTCAGACCCATCTGCCATTGCACAGCAAGACAAATTTGCATAATTAGATAACCTGCTCCCGAACAAAAGGAGCAATGTGGTGTGTCACGGGAAGGAGGAGGACACACTGGGGCCATGTGCTTTGCATACAGTAGTTTTAAGGGCCAGTTGTCCTCTCTGCCATGCAGACCTCAGGACAGTAGGGCTCTTCTCAGGCTTAGGAAGTCCCAACAGAAGCTTTGCTGCAGTTGACTTAACAGTTGAGATATTTAAAGCCCAGATCTTCTGATGATTTTAAATCCCACGTGCTCCATTGGAGTTACTGGTGCTTATTTCCACAAGTGGAGAAGGTGGTCCCGGCTTGTCACAGAGATAAAGTTTGGGTAGCCCTTTCTTTAAATGAAATTAAATTCAGTAACTGCATATGGCATCAGCACACCATTTGGAATGTGCTTCTGCTGTTAGGAAAACAACAAGCACACCAGTGGTTACTTAAATTATTTATCTTCAACTAAAAAAAAAAAAAAAAAAAAAAAAAAAAAAANGAAAAAAGTGATAATATTACTGCATAATGTCCTCTGATTGTATTTCTGAGGCTGAGAAAGTCACTTGCACACGTACAGCACTAGATATCCTCCTCAGCTGGCAGTGAAGGTTTGTGCTCCTGGAGGTCACTGTTGCCATTCTCAGATGCGTCTGAGCTGCCCGGAGCCGACTCTGCTGCTGGAGGTTTGTAGAGTAAACAGGCGACTATAAAGAAGGTGGTCCCAAGCACCTGCAGCCATGAAGACATCCACATTACTCTCTGCTCCCCTCAAACCTCACCCTAGCTCTCATCTGGAGTGAGATTTGCTGACTAGGCTTTGGGAAGAAGGTCACAGAATCATGCAATCATTTCAGCTGGAAAAGACCTTTAAATTCATCGGGTCTGGTCCTAAACCATGTCCCTCAGCACCACATCTCTCCCTCTTTTAAACAGCTCCAGGAGTGGGGGATTCAACCATCTCCCTGAGGAGCCTGTTCCACTGTTTATGAACCCTCTCTGGGAAGAATTTTTTCCTAGTATCCACCATGTTCCTCAGCACCACATATTTCCCTCTTTTAAACACCTCCAGGGATGGGGATTCAACCCCCAGGTGAGCCTCTTCCACTGTTTATGAACCCTTTCAGGGAAGAAATTTTTCCTAATATCCAATACAAACTTTCCCTGGTGCAGTTTGAAATCTTAGGTGATGCTGAAGGGCAGCAGAACTGGAGGGAGCGAGAATATTGAATTTAGCCAGCCCCATAGCAGTGGGAGAGTGAAAATCTGAAAGGCTGTTCAGCCCCACAGTCAATTCGGAGCAGAGAGCTGTGGATTGACAGCACCTGAGCCATTTGCTGAAAGGCTTCTGAAAGCCTTTTTATCACAGCAACTGCTAAACACCACTATCTAGGGTAAGTGCTTGCTTGGGAGCAGTTAAAACGATGGTTTTCAGCTAATAAATAAGAAACAGAGAATAAAACTCTCTTTTTTTTCCTAGCAGTGACCAGGAAATGTTTTTTTTTTACAGCCTGCCCACGATGCCATCCCTCACTCTCACTAACACACTGCAGTTGTGTATTTTACTCCATTTCTAGCAAAAACATCACTTTGGTAACTGTTGGGAGAAGAGGAGATTGTTTCATATGGTGCAGCAGAAGCTGTAAGTCTAGCAAATAATGGGAATTTTAGAGAGCAATGGTGCCTGGAGCACCATTACCTGGCAAGAAGCAAATGCAACATTTTGGGTGTGAAGGTCTAATTTGGGTTTGGGGGGTGTGTGTGGGGGGGTGTGGAAACAGATCAGGAAAACCTAATTTTATAACCTTCTATCCCAAAGCAAAACACTGTCTCCTGAAGATTTGCTGGCTTGATCAGAGAGTGGATGGAACAGGCAACATCACCTTGTAGACCAGGCCAGCGATGAGGGTGTACCGGCTCATGGCTGAGTTCTGGTACACGTAGCAAGAACCTTGCTCGCCGCACTGGTCCTGCCACAGCAGGCAGGATTTGTCGATCATGGACCCAAAGGCAATGGGGCCAGGGATGCCTCCTGTGGGAAAAGAGAGTGGACCTTCAGTTTGGGCAGCACCAATGCAGCAGCCTTGTCAGAGGCAAGATGCTTGGAGAAAAGCATCGAGATCTGCTACCGCCACGACTAAGCAAACTCATCCCACAATGTCTAGAGCCAGAAGGCATCTGAAATATGCTGAGTTTTTGACACCTGAGAGCCCAGTGGGTCTTCTGACCAGCCTGACTTACGTGTTGCACGAGAGCCAAAAGACATACACACGACCTTCATCACCTCTGCCCCTTTTTGTTTTCTGTACATAAGGGTACTCTGCCAGGACACTGCTCCCCTGCCTCATCTGTGACGTGTTGTGGAACCCTTCCCTCAGCTTGCACATCGCGTGAAAAGGAAATTAGGTTCTAATGAATGGCCTCAGACAAAAGAAATCATTCTCCTTTCAACAGCTCATGTCCCACCCACTTCTTTTCCAACCCAACGGTGTTTCAGTCTTGGGTAACAGCTTGGCAGGTGCTCCACAAAGCCAGCAGACCATGCTGATGCACACATGCACCCTGCTCCATACCTAGCGTCCGTACCACAATCCACTGGATCCCCAGCGCAAACGACCTTTGCCTGTCGGAGACACACCTGGGGAACAGAATGGGCATGGTTTTAAAAGGCTGCCAGACTGCATCACACCTCCCACCCCACAGTGCCACACGATTGTGAACTCCTCTGCCTTGGGAGATTGATGTTCATCCCAGTGCAGTGTCTACCCACCACTGCAGCCAACTGGGATGCACACATGTGTCCCATCTGAGGGCAGAGCTGCCAATGCTGTATTTGCTTTCCCAGCTAGACAAGGAAGGGAGTTGGTCCTGATGTTTTCAAGCTGTCAGCAATGAGTTGGTTCCCAACACATTTTCCCCACAGCTTGGGCCAGCAGGATAAAGTAGAGCTAACTGAGAAGGGATCTGGCCAATGTTTATAACTATCTGAAGGGTGGGTGTGAAGGAGGAGGGCCCAAGCTCTCTTCAGTGATTTCTTGTGATAGAACAAGGGGCAGTGGATACAAACTGGAACACAGTTCCAGGTTCCTCAATATGAGGAAAATCTTCTTTTCTGTGAGGGTGAGAGAGCTCTGGAGCAGGCTGCCCAGAGAGGTTATGGAGTCTCCTTCTTTGGAGACTTTCAAAACTGGCCTGGATGCATTCCTGTGTGGCCTGCCCTAGGTTAACCTGCTATGCAGTGGGGCTGATCTCCAGAGGCTCCTTCCAATCTCTACCATTCTGTGATTCTATGAATAGTGGATCCTGGGGCTTCTTTCAGCACTGGTGGAGGACAAGATGACCCCATGTTTACCGCAGAGTGGCAGTCAGGGCAGGAATGCTGCTCAGGAAGGTGAAGAGGATCACCACAAACATGAAGAAGAGGAGCAGAGGTCTTTTTGCACAAGAGGAGCTGCATTTCCCTGCTTCCGCATCACTGGAGCCAGGCAGGAGGGTTTTCTGGATGCAGCTACACTCATGGTAGACCTGGGAAAGAAAGGTCAGTGGGTGGTTTGCCAGTAAGAGCAGGCAGGGGGAATGGAGCAAAGTTGGTGGTGGGGAGATTCAGATTGGATGTGAGGAGGAAGTTGTTCACCATGACAGTGGTGAGACCCTGGAATGTGTTGCCCAGGTAGGTGGTTGGGGCAACATCCCTGGAGGTGTTTGCAGCCAGGCTGGATGAGGCTGTGGGCAGCTTCATCTAGGGTAGGGTGTCCCTGGGCATGGCAGGGGGGTTGGAACTAGATGATCCTTGTGGTCCCTTCCAACCCTGACTGATTTTACGATTCTAAGAGTAAAGCTTTAGAAAGAATGAAGCTCAGGGAGCCCAGAAACGAGCTGATTTTTCTACCAGAGCAGAGCAAAGATAAAATCAAGCTGCATTCTCAACATGCCTCTGTTTCAAAGCAGGCTCTTCAATTAAAAAAAAAAAAACCAACAAAAAAACTTAGCCAGGCTGCCCTTGAATGTTAAATGTCACCAAGATCTTTCTTAAGCTTATGTCTGTCTCTATGAGTGACAATCAGGAATGATGAGTTGGTTCATTGAAGACCCAAGATAAGAACTGCAGCAAGAATTAGCTCCCCACTTGCATGGGTGACTTACCAGGGATTTCAGCCCAGTTTAACCCAGGGCAAAGCAAAACCCATTGGATGCAGTGAAAGAAACAATGCAGGGTGACCTCAGGGTACCTTCTGCCTTCATCCCAGGTGGTGCTCGAGAGCATCCACCCTGCACCAAACTTTTACACTGATTTGCAGCAAAGCTCAAACCTGTAGAGACTTGCAGAGCTGACCAACACTTTCCAAAGAAGATGTGGCACCACCTTGTTGATAGACAGTACTGTCAGACTTACCTTCTTACCATTCCTGAGGCTTTCAGACACTTTTTTACACCCAGCATGGCAGGGAGAGTAATACATAATGTTATCGCTCCCGCAGACAGGGCTGTAGGTCTCCTGTAGACAGCCACACTCGGCGTTGCAGGCTGCTGTCAGGTTTAGCTGGCCACCAGGCAAAGCACTAAGGGAAACACAGGAGCAGTCAGTGGGAAGACACTGAACAGCATTTTCCAGGAGGAAATGGGTAGAAGCAAGAGAAGGAGCAGGTGGGATAGCAGGAGACATGGTTTATCCCCAGGAAGCATAAAGCCAGCCTTGAGAAGGGTTTTGTCTCAAGTCAATTTTAACCAGGAACAGGAATAATGTCCTGGAACTGTCTCTTTCCCACAGCTACCAAGGTTCCTTAAACTGGAGTTCCATCTCAACACAAGGGGGAACTTCTTTACTCTGAGAGTCACAGAGCACTGGAATGGGCTCCCCAGAGGGGTTGTGAAATCTCCTTCTCTGGAGACTTTCAAGGCCTGTCTGGGTGTGTTCCTCTGTGACCTGAGCTAGATTGTATGGTCCTGCTCTGACAGGGTTGTTGGTTGCACTCAATCAGCTCTTTGGGTCCCTTCCAACTCCTAACATCTTGTGAGCCTATGATCCTGTGAAGTGACCAGCTCAGAGGGAGACACTTCCATTTGGAAAGGAGACGCCCACTTTTAGTCCAGTTTATCCCACTGGATCAAGGTATCTATGGACAGAGATGGGGGATCCTGCAAAGACAACTGAGGCGTGGAGCACCTCACACTCTAATGCTTTCCCTTGCCTCACTAAGGAGGGAGCCTCTTCCATACACTCCAAATAGATGGAAAAATTACTATCTGTGCTTTGGGTCTCAGCCTCAGCATCTGCCTGTAAGGCTGACTGGACATCATCTTCCATCACCAACACATCTACGTGTGACTACCACCAGCACCATGTGTTGACTTATCATTTTCTCCTGACCAGGGCCACGCAGCACAAGACTGAGAAGAGAATTATTTTTACCTTCCCTCATACATCTGAGTTACTCCTGCCATTGGCATGTTGGGGCAGTGAATAAAAAAGATGAATATAGCCAGCAGACTGGACACTGTGCAGAGTAAACACAGTTTGATGATTCCTGAGCAGCGCAGTTTAAATTTATTCACAAGGAATCCTCCCAGGAAAGTGCCCCCTCCTCCAGCTGGAACAACCAGATAACCTGGGAAGAAAAAAAAAAAAAAGGGGGGGGGGAATAAAAAAGCCAAGAGGAAGTTTAGAAATGGCAGCAAAGAGTTTTCATGTCTAAATGAAACTAACTGTCCAAACTGACTGTAAAGTGTTTGCATGGGAATAAGCCCTTGGGTGCTGTGTGACTTCTTGGTGGAAGCTCAATGGACTTTGCTACAGTAGGTGGTTCTCCATAACAGCTCTTGTAATGTGCTATGAGCCTAGTAAGGTTGCTTTTCCTATTCAGGTATCTCAAATCAGACTCTTTGCGGAGCACATCCTAAGTACTGAGCCTTGCTTGACATCACTTCCTCGCTCTACAATGCAGCAGCTAAGTGAGGACCTTCCCAGTTTCAGGATGCTGCCAGAACAATTCTTCCATTATGGATATTCCTCATTAAAGGAAACATCTAGTTAATGCTTTCTGGTGATGGAACAGCCTACAGTAATCCTGCCTTCCTCTAGAGGGTAACAGATGGCTACAGAAGTGACATATTTCTTCCCGATGTCAGTAGACACAGCTCTGAAAATGCGCTCGGTGCAGATGTGCTGAGGGGAAACGATTGTAGCTAATAGCTGAAGATGGGAACTGCTCTGTAAATGAACTGCAAAGAGTGTTTGTCTCCATTCTAAATGAGGCTGTGGTGCCCTTCTGTTGGTAAGCAGAAGAGGAAAATGTTGCAAAGACCTGGTTTCCTTACCAAAAAAGGTAGCGGCTTCAGAGGCACTTAAACTAAATTGAGACTCCAGGAACTTGGGTCCAAACGTGGACATCCCAGCAATGAGGGTGGCTTCAGTTGCTCCTGCTAAGCAGAGGAAGATGAAGGTAGGGTTCTTCAGAAGCAGCAGTACTGATCTGGGAAGGAAAGCGACACTGGAATTGAATCACTGTGGCACATTTTGATTTCAGGTCTATCCCCCTGTGTCAAGACAGAAGGATCACTTAATAGGACAAAGCAGCATCCCACTGAGATGTGTCTCTTTGAAGGGAAACCCCAAAAGATTGCTAACTGGAGTACGAAAGAGCACTGAGTTTCTCCACTTACCTTTATCACATCCTACCAGCCGAGGAAGGATGCTGAGGACACCCTCACCTCTCCATAGATAACTGCATAAAGTAGATGCTCTGTATATAACTGATAAAGTAGATGCTACGTTCTGGGGAACACAGTCTGCCCTTAAAACCTGCTTTTTAATACAGAATCATAGAATGGTTTAGGTTGGAAGAAACCTCAAAGCTCATCCAGTTCCAACCCCACACCATAGGCAGGGACACCTCCCACTAGAATAGGTCTCATTCAACCTGGCCTTGAACACCTCCAGGGAGGGAGCAGCCACAACCTCCCTAAGCAATTCGTTCCAGAGCTTTTACGTCTTTCATGTGCCAACTTGCTCTGGTTCTTGGTCCTGCTGGATGTTGTGCTGACTAACTTCAGGCACCTCAGATGTGCTTACCCTGGCCGTATTTTACAGCCCTGTTTGTACATGCAATGGCCAGGGAAATCTGAGGGACATCAACCAAACACCTAAAGCAGGAGGAAATAATATGAGAGCCTTCTCTGTGGACTTCATGAGGGCACCAGATGGGTCTATTTATCCCATGCACACGTTCAAAATGGAGAGTGGACACCAGCAGTGTTGTGGGTGGTGTAATTAACATGCAGGGTGCCCACGACTTTTGCATAGATGATTTTAGGGAAACTCTTCAGGGCCAGGCTGAGAATCTTCCACACCTAAATGGGGTAACACTGAAAGGACACCACTCCTCACCAAATCTCAAGCATTTCAAGGCTTTGTTAGTCACTGATGGCACTTATCTTGGGACCCTCAAATCAGACAACAAAGCTGTCTTATACCCTCAGGTACACACCTGCTGCTGCCCATGCACACCCATGGCCTCATGAGAATAAGAACCTCTGACACCCATGGATCTTCTGCAGCTTGAGGGAAATACCAAGCAAGCCTTTCTGTATGGAAGAAGCACTTTCAAGGCACCTTATATATAATCCAGATATGAAAAAGGGGCAGCAAGCTTTCTCCCACAATCTCAGCACACTTCAAGCTTCATGTATAAGTTGAGCAAATACATTTTCCTTCCGACCCACTGGGATTTAGAGCCACAGATATGGCTAAAAAAAGAATTGCCACGTGTCGTTTATGTGCAGAAAGATGATCCAGCAGTGATCCCAGCTCTGAGACACAGAAAGGCCCCCAGGCACATGGGATGGCCTCAATTATCTGCCACTACCTCGGATATTGGACTAAGAGGGTCGACACTGCTCTGCAGGCAGTGTTTTGTAACCAGCTCAAAATTCTACTGTGGCTTTCCTCAAACCAAGTCCAGACCCATGCCACAGATCAACCTGTTTCTGAGACAGGCACAAGCCTGTCACTCTGCATCAAAAGGGGATGCCACGGGGTACTTGCTGAGTTGAAAGGCACTGTCATTTAACACCTACTGCTTTGGAGGAAATCTAATGTGGTACAGCTGAGTATTCTGGGATGCATCAAGAAGAGTGTGGCAAGCAGGTCAAGGGAGGTTCTCCTTCCTTTCTATGCTGCCCTGGTAAGGCCTCATCTGGAGTGCTGTGTTCAGTTCTGGGGTCCCCAGTTCAAAAATTATAAGAAACTGCTTGAGAAGATACAGCAAAGGGCTACAAAGATGAACATCTCTCTTACAAAGACAAGCTGAGACACTTGGGGCCTTTTAACCTAGAGAAGGGGGAGGTTCTCATCAATGCTTATAAGTAGTTCAAGGATGGGTGTCAGGAGGATGGGGCCAGGCTCTTCTCAGTGATGCCCAGTAAGAAGTAAGGGGCACGAACTTAAACATAGGAGGTTCCACCTAAACACGAGGAAGGACTTCTTTACTCTGAGGTTAGTTGAACACTGGAAGTGCAGGGTTCACAGAGAGGTAGTGGAATCTCCACCTCTGGAGTCATTCAAACCCTGCCTGGACACCATCCTTTGCAAGCTGCTTTAGGTGAACCTGCTCTGGCATGGGGGTTGGACTCGAGGTTCTCCAACCACTACTATTCTGTGATTCTGTGAGGAAGAGATGTGCTGGGCTCAGCATCAGGTTTATGCAACTTTAGCCACATAAAATGGAGAATTCCATTGTACCAAAAGGACAAAGAAGCTGAAAGACAGAAATACCACACGTTCCTCTTACATCTGGATTACAAGGAGCTTAACACCAACCACTGTCCAGCTCTTGGGATTAGTCTAATTTGCTGAACTGTTTTCCAGGAAAGACCTTTTTGATTGTGCTTGATTTGGAAGCACAAAACCAGGACTCTCAGAGAGAACTAACACCTCTTGTGATGTAGAAATGGTAGAATCCTTTCACCTTTTTAAAGTTCATGATAAAAAGAGAAGAATTGCTCCTTGGCACTAGCATGACTTCATGCCTGTTGCTGGCCAAAAGTTTCAGGTTAGACCTGCAGGTAGGAAATGCAGAGGAACTCCATTCAGCCTTAGGAGTAAGGATTTACTTATGTAATTTAGTCTGCTTGTAGACAGAAAATGTAGTCATGAGGAGCTACAGCATACAAAACCTTGCCAAAGCCAAGACTTTCTTAACTGCACACTTAACACTTAATTACAGCCAGAAACACCTAACTCGTGATAGTCTCGACTGTCCTCACTTCTTGCAGCCAAAGGGACTTCAGGAAGCTCAGCACTGCCAAGAGCAGAACCCTACCATCTCTGAAAGGCTGATTCTGCAGTGGGTGCATAGGGCTAGTCTTTCCTCAGGCAATGGTCCTGCTGAGTGAGTGGAACCATCTGTGTCAGCAGAGCCTGCTCATCTGAGGAACATCTGCATGCCCAGGGCATCCCAAAAGGTACCAGAGTATGGCCACAAGCTAAGGAGCCACTAATGACAGGCAGGCATTTATGCAGTCAGCTCATGGGAATGAAGCCTTTTCCAGCACACCTGCAGACACTACCACCAAGGGAAGGTAGGGCAGCATCTGTGCCCCACAGGAACAGAAAACAACCTCCCTTTGTGACACAGGAAGCTGTAGTAAAGCCATGAGACAAAGTCAAGCCCCACCCTGCCAACTAGTCCAGGAGGGATGAGTGAAACACTGACTGCAGCTTCTCCTGCTGAAGCTGAGAGCTTGACAGAACAGTGAGTGATCCTCACAAACTGATCTGTAGCTCACCAGGACAAAGCCTCCTCTGCTGGCACAGCTCCATGTGTCTTCTGTTTGAATCCCTCTGCACTGGCAGCAGGGGTTTGTTTCATGAGAGCAATCATATGGAACCAGAGAAAGGAAAATGCAATTTTATCAGGCCTTTTCAACCCAAGAATTAAGACAGAAGTCTCTTGAGGGCAGAGGATTAAGCTGCATGGGCTGCATTCCTGTAAGCTCCTGCTCTTGGGCAGCACTGTGAATCCAGCAATTCATTAAGCTCGCTTTACAAAGGACCTGCTGGCACGGGCTAGGATTTTGTTTCATCTGCTTATCTTTGTGAGACTCTCAACTGTCCCCACCGAGAGAAAAGGTGTAGCATCCCACCCCTTACAAAAGCAAAAGCAACAATGTCCTTTGGCCTTGTCCTCCAGCCTGGTCCATGTGTCCCCACGAGCTGTGGCAGCACAGATGTGACCTCCTCTTTAATGCAAGTTTCCAGAGGAGTGAGCCTTGAAGGCACTTCCCTTTTATTAATCAAAAGCAGGGAACACAGAAGTCTGTTGGGATTCTGCTTTCAAATGATAACCACACCAAGGCCTGGACTGATCTGAATTGTTGGATGCGAGTTGCCAAGCATCAGTAATTTTTCTTGAGGAACAAGGGGTGAAGGAAGGTGCTCCTGGTGAAGGATTGCCTCCACACCTGCTCTCAGCCAGCCTTCACTGAGAAACGGGGGACAGCTTTGCTCCAGGGAAGCAAGCAAAGCATCAACCACTGAATTTCATCCCCCTCTCTTGCCCTGTGTCTGTTGGGTTTAGTCACAGCCTTATCATTATTTCAGTGCAGGTTTTGAATTTAATTTCCTGGCGGAGAATAAGCCATGACCTCGGAACATGGCAGCCAGTCAAGAATGCCATTTAATAACAGCATTGAAATCTCTTCAATGTAATATTCATCATAAAGCTGCCTTAGCCCCTGGAAAACTTCCTATGAAGCCTGCAAGACTTTCAGACCAATGTGTCGTGCTGACAAGACAGAGTGACTGCTGCTGAATACTCCTGTGCTGAGCACCTGCTGCAAGCCTCCTCTGCCAGCACAACGGCAAACACCACACCTGAAGTTTAGAAGTCACTGCTGGCAGAGGCACAGGGTTTGGCAGCATTTCTCCTCCCTCTTTGCTCTGCCCTAATAGGGCATCATCAGGTGTCATGGGTCCAGTTCTGTGTTTTGCAGTTCAAGAGAAAGGTGGAATCCCTGGAGAGGGTCTAGTGGAGGGCCATGAAAATGCAAAGGGGCCTGGAGCATCTGTAAGGAGGAAAGGCTGAGAGACCTGAAGTTGTTTTGCCTGGAGAAGAGCAGCCTGAGACGGATCTTAATGCTCAGCAAGACCTAAAGGGACCAGACTCTTCAGTGGTGCCCAGTGATAGGACAAAGGCCAACAGGCATAAACTACAACAAAAGAATCATAGAATGGTTTAGGTTGGAAAGGACCTCAAAGATCATCCCTTTAAACCATTTCCTACCAAACCTCTTCTGGTCCCCACCCACACCTCAGAGCTAAGCAGCAGCACTGTGATCAAACACACTGCTGTGTCACCACTTTGCAGGAGAGATGAGAAGTAGTAACACATAAAATGTAGCTGCAAGCTGAAAAAAAAGAATTTAAAAAGTAAAAAAAAAAAGAAACATGGGAACTGAAAGCTCTAGTGCAGCATATCTTGTTCCTTGGCTTTGGAATGGAGCTGTTTGCACTCTTTTCTTGTTAAAAGGACAGAACAAGGATTTAACATAGGCAAAAGCAGAGGAAAGGAAGAAAATCCCTAAGGGATTGAGCCAGGAATGTGCTCTTGTGGCCAGGAGGGCCTATGCCAGTCTGGGGTGTATTAGAAGGGCTGTGGCTAATAGGTCGAGAGAGGTTCTCCTACCCCTCTGCTCTGCCCTCCACATCTGGAGTCCTGTGTCTGGTTCTGGGCCTCCCAGTTCAAAAGGGACATAAAACTGCTTGAAAGAGTCCAGTGCAGAGCCACAAAGATGATGAAGGGAACCTCAGGTGTGGGGTGTTGTTCTTACCGAGGTAGGTCTTTAACTGTTTTCCCAAAGTCTGGATCCGATGCTTTTTTGTGGCTCCCATCCTTGAGCTGATGAGCTTCTGACACTCTCATCACAATGTACCGCTGGGATCCTGAAAATAAAAGGCAACTGGGAACAAGGAGCATGTGAGACACGGGATGGGATGCAAGGGAAGCACTGCATTTGCAGGGGGAAGATGCAACATGACATCCTCCCGCTGCCAACAGGTGTGAGGGAGGAGCAGAGAAACAGGCAGCTGGAAAGCCATGGGGATGAAATCCATTTAGGAATTATCACATAAACACTGGGAGATCTTCCTCTAACCCAGTGTCCCCAGCTTGAGGATGTAAGTCCCATGGTGACCATGAGGTCCAGCCCCAAATCCCTCGAGCTGTGTACCTGGGAGGCGCTGGGGATAGCCCAGGATGGGGATGGAGATGAGGAGGGAGGCTGCTCCAGCCCCGAGGAAGCCAATCCACCATGCCCCCACCCACAGTGTGTTCTCCGGGGCTATGTTGGTCCTGCAAGAAACAAAGCAGAGAGGACACAAAGGAGAGAAGTGGTTTGAGATGGAGCAGGGACAGCTCAGTGTGCATCTCATTGAAGCTGACAGGGCCTGGGAGGACATGAGGGGGGACATCATGGAGCTCTGGCTTCTCCCTTTGTGATCTACAGGGCATCCATCAGCCCTCCTTGCCACACCACAGCACTGCCTTCCTGCAGAGCACAGGAAGGAGCTCAGGACATTACAACATTTGATTCTCCTTTAATCTCTGGCTTGCACATTCACCTCTCCCCATCTCATCTGCACTTTGGAGCTTGCCACAATCATTGCCCTGCCCCAGAGTTACCCTTTGCAAGAAGAAAATCATAGAACCAGAAAATCATAGAATCATAGAGTCACAGAATCATAGAGTCACAGAAACATAGAAACATAGAACCATAGAATGGTCTGGGTTGGAAGTGACCTCCAAAGGTCATCTACTCCGACCCCCTCTGCAGTCACCAGGGGCATTCTCAATTAGATTACTGGTGGAACACTGGTGGAAATACTCCATTCCATGCCCTGGAAACCTTCCCCCTCCCCTTTTTAACCCATTCATCTACCAAAAAAAGCCTATAAAGAGATAAGAATAAATTGCAAATACTACAAAGCAAGGAGTGGGACCAGGCATCCCAGCTGGATGACTAGAAAGCTGAGCAGCATTACTGGTAGCTCATCAGGGAACTCATTCAGAAACTTCACCTGCTGCTCATAGCCCCATTAGCACAGGCAGTGCAGCGTGAGGAAGGATCTAAACTGACAGGTTTGTCAGCAATTTTCTCCCAGCCACAGCGCTAACTCGAAGCACCCTTCCAGCCTCAGCCTCCCCACACCCCTAGAAACATCACTGATCACCGTAGGCATGTTCCCAGGCACCAGGTCGTTTTTTTCCAGATCATTATTAGTTTTTTTGGTTGTTTTTTTTTTTTCTTTAACCCCAAAGGCAACATAAAACATAGAGGAAAAGGAACAAGATGATTTTTCAGCCACTTACTCTCTGCCAATTTCAGTATAAATATTTAGAAACATTCCTCCTACCAGATAACCCGCTGCAGGCCCCAGGATTGCAGCAGTGTAGAAGACAGCTGAAAGGGAAAAGAAGCCCTGTTAGGGAAACATCAGCATTTCAGGCAGGGGTTCTGACCAGTGCTGCCAGTGCCCAGCAGCCCTTGCCCCACTGCACCAGCCCCACTCGCTCCTGGACCTGGGATGCTCAGCCTCTGTCCACCTCACACCATTGTCCCTTAACCATCAAGAAATAAAATGAGGCAGTTCATAAAATCACAGAACAGTGGAGTTGAAAGGGACCTCTGCATATCATCCAGTCCAACCCCTCTGCTAAAGTAAGGCATCCACAGCAGCTTGCCCAGGAGCACAATGGCCAGGTGGGTTTGGAATCTTTCCAGACCTGGACCTGGGATGCCCAGCCTCTGTCCACCTCACATCCTTGTCTCTGAACCACTAAGAAACAAAATTAGGCAGTTCATAGAATCATAGAACAGTGGACTTCGAAGGGATTTCTTCATATCATCCAGTCCAACCCCTCTGCTAAAGTAAGGCATCCACAGCAGCTTGCCCAGGAGCACAATGGCCAGGTGGGGTTTGGAATCTCTCCAGAGAAGGAGACTCCACAACCTCTCTGGGCAGTCTCCTCCAGGGCTCCAGCACACTCACAGCAAAGTTTTTCCTGGTGTTATCTGGGACTTCTTGAGCTGTAGTTTGTACCTGTTGCCCCTTGTTCTATGACAGAGCATCACTGAAAAGAGGCTGGAGTGTTCTTGGCACTCAGCCTTCAGATATTTACAAACATTAAGATCCCCTCTTAGGCTGCTCCTCCCCAGGCTTAAGAGCCCCAGGGCTCAGTCTTTCCCCATGAGACAGATGTTCCAGTTTTAACAAGTTTGTCCTCTCACACTAAGTCCCAGGGAAACTTTTACACTCATCCTAGGAAATTCTGATAGCATGGGGCAACTGAGACTGGGTCAGTAGAAAACCAGACCTAGCAGGGATGTAACTGATCCTGATGCCACATCCCAACTGACGCTGTGACAAGGAGTGGCATTGCCTCCTCACTGACCCTACAGCACCACTGGCACTTATTTTGGTTTGCTGCCATGCAAAGACCATCAACTTCTTTGCCAAGAAAGGCTGGATCAGATGCTCCTGGGGGTCACTTCCAACCTGGCATTCGGTGATTCCATGAACTTAGAATCATAGAATCAGTCAGGGTTGGAAAGGACCACAAGGATCATCTAGTTCCAACTCCCCTGCCATGGCAGGGACACCCTACCCTAGATTAGGCTGGACAGAGCCTCACCTTGTGATCTCCTTCTCTCTCTGCACAGCCTTCTGCTGAATAAAGAAATTACTACAAGGTCACCACTTTCCATCAGTTTCACTGTAAATAAGAGATGAGCAATACAGAGCTGAGCCTCTTTCTCCTGGCTGTGCTTTGCACCAGCAGTACCTACACAGTCTAGCAAATGTCCCTCCTCTGCTGTGGTGCTAAAGGGACAATGTCCCCTTGCACGGACAGAGCATGACTTCAGCATGACTCAGATTCTAATGCTACACATTCTAATGCTACACACTCTAATGCTACACACGTGCTGGAGCATGCTGGACAGCTGGGCCCGGGCCAGGAGCAGGAGGCACCTCCTGATCTGCAAGGCATGTGCTACAGGAGTGCAAATACTTGGCTGCACCCACTGTTTGTGCCTGGAAATAATCAAAACCTCCCCAAAAGCTGCCACATCCCTCCAAGTACCACCCCACCAGCTTCGGGGAGCGAAAGACTGAGAGTGTCTGTCACAAAACTGCTCAAGGTGGCCTTGAACTGAGACAGATGGTTCTCTGCCAAGGTAGATGGATGGACCAGCCCATCACTCAGCCCACGGGGCTGAGCTGCCCCTCCAGCTCGACTCACCAATGTACACAGGGGAGTAGTTAGTCTTGACATTTTCATCTAAATAGGTGACACCAAGTGTGTAGAGCGGCGTGGCCCCCATTCCATGCAGGAACTGCCCCAGCATGAAGACAAACCGGTAGCTGGAAAGGCTGGAGGCAGCCTGGGCACAGGGCAGGCTCTGGTTGCCCCCACAGACGCCCACCTCCGCTGCCGAACGTGCCTCGTACCGTCCCGTGGTGAAGTGGGGCAAGGCAAAGAGCAGGGAGCCCAGGCCCATGACCAGCACGCCCCAGCCCAGCCAGCGAGGCTTGTGGCCGTTGCCCCCAAAATAGCTGACGAAGGTCAAGCAGACGCAGGCTGCGATGTCGTAGGAGCTGGCGATCAGCCCACTCTGGTAGCTGCGGAGGTCGAAGCGCCGCTCGATGGAGGTGATGACCGTGTTGATGAAGCCGTTCACCGTCATGCCTTGCAGGAAGGAGGCCACGCAGAGGAAGAACAAGACACCTTTGGATGTGTTAAAGAGCTGTAAGCACCCCGGGGTGAAGCCCCCCCAGCCGCACGCCAGTTCCTCCCCTTCGGCCGAGACATATTTAATCCCTTCACTGAACTGGGTCTCCTCGTCTCCTGGGGTGGTGGAGCAGAGGGGCTGGGCACAAGAATCAGAGGGGCTGGGCACACCAGAGGATGCTGTGCCGTTGCTCAGCAAGGTCCTGCAGGCCTCCTGCCCGCTCAGAGCATCAAAGGTGCGACCAACCTCGCTGGGACAAGGAGATGGGTGGGAGAAGTCAAGTGTCTGAGTGAAGGAAAAGCCATTTTCTCCAGTTGAATTCCGGGGCATTGCCATGAACGGGAACACAGAGCTGAGCAGCAGGTCCAGGTGGGGCTGGTGGCCAGGGTGGTGTCACGGGGTAGTGAGGACCTGCCTATCCAGGAGATGCGATTTTTGGTGCTTACATCAGTAGGAAGATGGCAAAGGTCTGAACCAGGATCATCCTGATCTGTGAAGAGAGAAATTTTGCACAAGCCTTTATATAAAACCATGCTCAAACCCCCCAAATATTGCTCTTATTTTCTTTTCTTAAAATAAGTATAACATTTTACTGCTAACAGGGTGTGGTGAGACCTCAGGTATTGGGGCACAATTAACAAGTGATAAGACAAAACAGTCTCAAGTTGCACCAGAGGAGGTTTAGGTTGGACACTAAGAACATTTTTTTTCCTCAAAAGAGTTTCCTGGAACAGGCTGCCCAGGGCATCAGTGAAGCTCTAATCCCTGGAGGGGTTTAAAAGCCATGCAGATGTGGGGCTGAGGGACATGGTTTTGTCAGGACTGGTAGTGCTGGGTTAACAGTGGGCATGGTGACATAAAAGGTCTCTTCCCACCTAGGTGATTCTTACAGAAAAGAACAAAACGTTTAAGAGCACTGAAAAAGAAATCTCTTAAGAGAGAAGGTCTCCGTATCAGCTGCAGCCCCTTCTCCCTCCTCTGAAGACCTTGCTTAGACAAGGACCCTCACACTCTCTGACCTTCTCCTTCCCCCTGCAGAGGAGAGAGCCAGAGCTACAGATTTCCCTGCTGTTACAAATCCTTTGCCAATAACGGTTTATAATTATCCTGAAAAGTTTCCACAGTCAGATTGATTTGATTCCAAGCCCTCAGATCTGTTTACAGCTATTCAGTAAAATCCTTTCTATAACTAATTAGACTACATGCCATTTGGGAGCGAGCTGCAGGGCACAGGCAGCTGACTCTAACCTGATTACCCATGCAGGCTGCCGCCTCTCAACTGCTTCCTGTGCGCTCCTAGCACCTGATCATCAGGCACCCGCCAGCATTTTTTTCTTAAATACCTTGGCTGAATTGTAAATGATGGAAACGTTAAGGTTCCTAGAAGCATTAAAGTGGGAAAAGACCTCTAGGGTCATCGAGTCCAACCATCAACCCAACACTGCCATGACTACTATAAAATCATGCAGTCATTAATGATGGAGAGGACCTCTAAGATCGTAAAGTTCAACCCTCAACCCAACACTGCCACGACCACTATAGAATCATTAAGGTTGGAAAATACCTTTAAGATCATCAGGTTCAGCCATTGACCTAGTACTAGCATGACCACTACAGAATCATAAAATCATTAAGGTTAGAAAAGAACTCTAAGATCATCAAGTTCAACCCTCAACCCAACACTGCCGTGACCACTATAAAATCACTAAGGTTGGAAAAGACCTTTAAGATCATCAGGTTCAGCTATTGACCTAACACTATCATGACCACTACAGAATCAATAATTAAGGTTGGAAAAGGCCTCTAAGATCATAAAGTTCAGCCACTGACCTAACAATATCATGACCACTACAAAGTCATTAAGGCTGGAAAAGAACTCTAAGATCGTAAAGTTCAACCCTCAACCTTCAAAGTTCAACACTACCATGACCACTATAGAATCATAGAATCATTAAGGTTGGAAAAGACCTTTAAGATCATCAAGTTCATCATTAAGATCATTGACCTAACACTACCATGACCACTATAGAATCATAGAATCATAAAGGTTAGAAAAGTTTCCTATAAGATCATCAAGTTCAGCCATCAACCTAAGACCACCATGACCACTATATGATCATAGAATCATTAAGGTTGGAAAGACCTTTAAGATCATCAAGTCCAAGTGTCAACCAAACACTACCATGACCACCATAGAATCATGAAGGTTGGAAAAGACCTCTAAGGTAATCAAGTCCAAACATCAACTCAACACTACCATGACTAACATGAAACCATGCAATCATTAAGGCTGGAAAAGATCTCTAAATGCTGGTCCTAAATACACAATGAGTGCTAGGCAAGAGTCCTTTGATTAGAGAACATCTTCAAAGCATCTTGTATTTCCCTTTTTTTATTTTCTTTTTTTGCCAATATCTACTTGAGAGGTTCCTCGTGAGATGGCAACAGCGTCATCAGCAGGGATTGGGGTAAAAAGGGCATTTTGCTTCCCCCAAGAAAATGAATCATGCTCGGATCACTGGCAACTGGCAACAGAGAAGCCTTTGGTAAAGAAATTAATACTCATCTGTGTGCGGCTGGAACAACCTATTGACATTGCTTGGTTGCTAATGTATGTACAAGCACCTGTGTGCTTCCCTGTATTGGCAGCTCTTGTAGGCACTAGGGCAGGAGGACCTGGCAAAGCATGATGATTAAAGCAGCATCAAGGTCCTGCTCCCATCCAAGAAGGGCAGAGGACAGACCATATAGGCAAACAAATGTAAAACATCCAGGTCAGCAGTGCTACAACAGGTCTGGTCCTTAAGGTAAGTTGAACAAATGAGTTCCACATTTTGCTGCCAGATAATTCTATCTTAATTACCCTGCCTGGGAAGCAGAGTGCACAGAACACTTCAGGGTCCAGATCCGAGTAGGAATGTGATGGTTGTGCAGGGCAGGGTGAGCTGGGCAGTCAGGAGGGCACTGCTTTTCAGGTCCATGCCAGACTCCTCTGGGTAATCTAATAATGCCTTGGATGAAAGGTTGTATTCCCTCATTTTTTTCATCCCTCCAACGTTCTTATTGCTCTTACAGCTTTAAATCTGCTTTCTCATCTTTGGGTGCAATATTGGCAACAATAAATAAGAGTGCTTTAGCTCTCTGATGTTATTAAAGCCAGAAGGGATGATTAGGTACTGGATAAAGCTCTAAGGGGAGGAACTGCTCCTGTTACTCTAGTGTAAATCAAACATTCCACCAGAACAGCAGCTGGCTGACATCAGCTGTGTGCTCCCCATGTCCAGCATAAGTCTGGTATTACTTTTGACTGCACTTGTAAAGATGGTTGCTTGACTAGGGACTGATTTTGCTGTCACTGATTTCAGTGGACAGAAAAAAAGACCATCTGTTAATTAGCTGATGTGACCAGGAGCCAAAAAGCTCTCAAAGTGGCACACTTTCACCCTGCAGGAGACACTCCTCCTGCCTCTTTATGAGCACTGGGATGTCTCCTTTGATACTCTGTGATTATACATTGATGTTGCATGAGTCAGGAAAGAGATTACAGCTATTCTTTTCCTCGAAGTAGCAGAAGTCTTGGCCACCAGCCTCAGGTACCCACATCATCCTCTCTTCAACTTTGCTTACTCTCAGTCCTACTTAAGAGCAAGCATGGAATAAAACAATTCCAGGGAAACAACCAGCCCTCCCCTCAGCTCTTTCTTCCCCCACAGAAACCTTCTCTGCCCCCAAAGGCTGCATCCTGCCTATCTTCTGATGGACCTGGGCTAATGACTCATGACCAGGTGCTGTGGGCAGGATGCCCATTTCTGCTCAGTGCTGCCCACCGAGCTGCTTTTTATCTCTTGAAGTATTTATAAACTGGCAGTGACACATTCCCTGGGAATACGAGCTTTCATAGGAGCCATATGCCACTTTAGAGGACAAAATATAATCTTCAGGGGGAAAAAAAAAAAATAAAAATCCACCACCACCAACTTCACACGCATCCTAATCATTCTCATTCATCCCAGCCATCCATTTATTGCTTCCCATTCATCTCTATTTTTAAAGACTCAGCTGGTGATCTCTTGCTTACATTGAGTCAGTCCCAATGCTATTATCTCGCAGCTCATTTTGCAGCAAGATTTTTAACTCGATTTTTTTTTTTTTCCTCCCCCCTTCCCCTGCCCCCAGCTGCACAGCTGCTACCAGGCTGCCAAATATTACCAAGTCTTGACGCGACAAAACCAGAAAGGCAACCAGAGGAGAGGATTTGTTATTTCGTGGTGAAACCCAGAAAGATTTCCCCTCCCCTTCATATTGTAGTGGTTTAGCAGTTACCTGCTCCCCCACTTTGATATAACCCAGGCTAGAACTCAGAACGCTGGAAGTTGGTAAATGAAGCTTTATATTTACAGCAATGCTCAATATACAAGCAGATATTTACAATGTATAACAGATATTTACAGATACATACAGTGAAAAAGTAATACAGCAACACCACAGCCCTCCCAGAGACCAAAATCCCTAAGAGGGGTTTTTCAAGCACCCCTACCACCTTTTCCCCCCTTCCCCAATCTTATCTCACCAGCTGTTGATGCAGCAGATAGGCAGAGGTAGCTTGGCCAGGGGGATTAGCAGTAGGACAGAAGTTAGTGGAATTATGAAAATCATCTACAAAAGGCAGGGAAAAGGAACCATGCAAGAGGATCAGCCACAGCCCCAGAGAGCTCTGAAACCATCTGACTTATCTATCTTTGGGTTACAACTCTTAAAACAGTTTTTTTTCTTTCTCAGTAGAGCCCTGAGCGGAGTAGCATCCTCTGTTCTCCTCTCTCAGCCTATAGCCCTAATTTCTCACTCAAATTCTCCAATTAGCTCAAACCAGCACACATATTTTAGCAGTCAGTCACAGCACGACTTGCAAGCTTTTCATCAGGTGATGGTTTTAAAAGTTCGCAGGACCAATTAAAACCCTTTCGTGCCCCAGCCGAGGGCTGTGATGAGATTAATGTTACAAATTAACTCGTAACTGACATGCAAAATAATTCCGTTTGCCGAAGCATGCCCAATAATAGTTAATCTTCCCTTTCATTCTATGGGTTTCGACTTTTATAGGGCATTATTGTGGCAAATAACATCTATTCATAACTCCTGCTTTCCACAGCCGAGCAACGCTTTATGGTTTATGAGCAAGTTTCATCATTTTTTTCCCAATCCTCTGGCACACCTGGAGGTATTTGCTGAGGAACAGGAGAGGAACATTAAAAACGATCAGAAAAATGTCCTATAAAGCAGGGAGGAGCAGGCCCAGCTGATGCTCAGGGGTTGCACCAGGCAGTTTCAGTTATTCTCTCTGACATACAAGTGAGCCTGACTGTCATGAAGGAGCAAGGAATCAATAAGAAGGAGCAATGTGGTCAGAGTATTGTTCAACTTTATTAATAACAGGATGATCTTTTATGGTGTTCAGCTTATCAGCTAAGACAACACGCCTAACTCTGGTTGGTCATACGAGTTCTGCAGGACACTGCCCATCCTAACCAGAAGCATACTAATTGGTTGGCATAATTAAGCACAATCACTAATTGGTTGGCATAATTAAGCACAATCCCATTCATTAATATTAATGATAACGTGTTATTCCTAACCAGATGTCTCGCTATCTCTTTCTCCTGTGGGATGCGGCTGCCCTGCCATGGGAACCTGCGTTAGGTTGCCTTTTTGGACCGTGAGCTAAGGCCAAGTCTACCTCACAATCCCACACCTGACCTTACTAAACAGATACTCTGAATCTGGGAAAGTCTCCATTCAAGTATCAAGCTCACATTGCTCCAGAAAGAGACAAATCAGGACCAGGCTGGAGCCTTTCATAAGCAGTTCTTACAAGAACAGCATCGTCCTGCACACCAGGAAAGGTTTCAGGAGTGAGAAAAACACTTGCAGAGCATCCAGCTGACTACACACCCAACATTGTGCTCATCATCAGTGCTGCAGGGACAGCTGAAGGACAGAGAAGGAATGATCTGGAAGCAGACAAGAGGAACACCTTGGCCCACTGCTCACGTCAGAGTCCTGGTTTTACATGGTAAGTCCCACTGGAGTCTGAAGCATGGATGAGAGAAGCACAAACTGGCTTTAAATTATCACATGAGCAGGGACACATTTAGAATTGAATAAATTCCAAGTAGTAAAGCTTAGCACTCACAAAGGATTTGTGAGTTTTCCAAGCACTTTCCATTCGCTGGCAAATTAAGGCAATAATATGCAAGAAATCAGGAAGGTGGCTTGGATAATTTTCAATTAGCTGCCTGGAAATGCTTTGAAGATAAACCTAGCCAGATTTTCTGAGCTTAATTCTTTGCTCCAGCTTATCTGTGCAAATACAATTGGCTGCAGCTGCCTTAGACCATCCTTAAAAACCTGCAGTGCCAATGCACAAAGCAGATTGAACTTGGTCACTGTATTTTTGCCATAGCAAAGATTAGCCAGACAAAAGGTTCTTTTATGCTTTAATACCTAACTCCCTCTCCTTAATGTCACTCTTGCTTTACGATCTTTTTTTTCCTGCCCATAAGCTCAGTCAATAATGAGAAGGGGTTTGTGCTGGCACAGTACTGACTTCTCCAGCCACAGAGCTGGGTGTCTCCATGGCTTTTCCACTGCAGACACACCACCAGCATTTTCTGTGTCCAGCATGGTGTTATTTTCACAGAATCACAGGATGGTGCAGGTTGGAAATAACCTCTGGATATCATCTAGTCCAACCCCCCTTCTGAAGCTGTCCTCTGCTATGAGGACAGGCTGAGAGAGTTGGGGCTTTTCAGCCTGGAGAAGAGAAGGCTTCCAGGAGACCTTAGAGTAGCCTTCCAGTATCTGAAGGGGGCCTACAGGAAGGCTGGGGAGGGACTATTCAAAAAGTCTTGTAATGACAGGACAAGGGGGAATGGGTTCAAACTGGTGGAGAGAGATTTAAACGGGATGTTAGGAGGAAGTTCTTCACAGTGAGGGTGGTGAGGCACTGGAACGGGTTGCCTGGGGAGGTTGTGGCTGCTCCCTCCCTGGAGGTGTTCAAGGACAGGCTGGATGAGGTCTTGATCGACCTGATCTAGTGGGAGGTGTCCCTGCCTATGGCAGGGGGCTGGAACTGGATGATCTTTGAGGTCTGTTCCAACTTAAACCATTCTATGATTCTATTCTATAATTCTATGAAAGCAGGGTTATCCACAGCAGGTTGCCCTTGATCACAATGTTCAGGTGGGCTTGGAATCTCTACACTGAAGGAGACTCCACAGCCTCTCCAGTCAGCCTGCTCCAGGGCTTCAGCACCCTCACAGAAAATAATTTTTTCCTGATAGAAGTTCCTGGTGGAACTTCCTTTGTTCTAATTTATGCCTTTTGCTTACACTGGGCACCACTGCGAAGAGTCTGGACCCATCCTCTTGACACTTATCCTTTAGATATCAATATGCATTGATAAGATTCTTGTTTTCCATCATTTTACAGCCCACTTAAGGATGCTCAATATTCAGGATGCTGTCTCTGCACAAGCCATTAGTCAGCTTTCTCCAATGATTACCAATTTGTTCCTATCCCTTCTCTGTTTCCATGCAGAAGACGTAGATTCAGGCAAGTCCCTTCTGATGTAAGAAATGGAAACGACCAAAACCTGAGTGAAGAATGTGAGGCATGATCCTCTGCTGCTACTAAAGATAGAAAGCAATAAAAATGCAGAAATTGCAATATCCTGTGTTACACAATGCAAGGATGCTGAGTGGAGGATAAATATAACCAAGTAACACTGACATCCACCATGGTCTACAGAAACCTGCTTTTTTTTTCATCCTCCTGGGCTCATCAGCATGAAGGGAAAAACAAAGAGGGTAAACAAGAGGAAATGAGACCACGAAATGCTGTGGGAAAGATGGATTTGGCACAGACAACACCAAGCCCTTGTGCTGTAGGTAGTTAATATTGTACAGAATTGCTGCATCCTCCTCACAAGCGGAGGACAACAGTCAGGCTGGAGTAGCAAAGCTTTTCCACAGGCTTTTCACTGACACCACTGCTGGCTAACAGCTTTTTCTTTGAGATATCTCCCTCATGAGTCTTTTTTTTTTTTTTTTTTTTTTTTTCCCCTCCATTGAAGTTCACCGAAGCAGTGGAGGAAGAGTTTGNATTCCTGTATCACACCAAGCTGCACTCCTCTTGCAGGCTATCGGGAATCTATTTCTGGCTTGATAATAACAGCAAAGGCAGAAGCACAATCGGGCTTGAAGCCAGAACTATTTATGCCCTAACTCGGACCCTCCTTTCTACTGCAAATTGTTCAAATAACACATTTTCATTATTTTTTTTCCCCCCTAGAACACTTGCCATACCTGTGCTGTTGCAGACTGTGAGCCAGAAGTGAGTTTCACATGAGGCCATGAGGATGCTCAGAGGGCTGGAGCTCCTCTGCTATGAGGACAGACTGAAAGAGTTGGGGCTGTTCAGTCTGAAAAAGAGGAGGCT
>VWZI01014877.1:1024705-1037468 GCA_013396835.1 Psilopogon haemacephalus
TTTAGCATCTCAAAATACCTCTTGGGTGAGGGAGATGTAAAGAGATGGAGCTTATCCTTTTGGATTTGGATGAGGTGATTGTGATAGCGTGCTAAAGGGAGGTGTGGCAAGGAGGGACAGAAGTCACCTGAAAGAAGTCCTGTAAAAAATCTTGGGCAGTGGCATGGTAAATCAGTTTTGCCATCTGTTCTGATTCACTTGTAAGTGCAAAGCAGTCTGTCCCGGGGCTATGTTTAGTTTCAAACTCTATTTTAAGGCCCCCAGGGCTCAGCTTTCATAGGCAAATCTTCACTTTCCTGCAAGGCTTCTCTGGAGCCCTGGACTCGGCTTATCCTGGAGCTTTTGGTAGCTGTTTTAAGGGATAGGAGAAGCTGGAATTTGTATGCCAAGGCTATAGAAAGGCAGGAAGACTGTGTGATGCAAGGAAAGCTGTAGAAGGCAGGGTTGGAAAGGATGGGAGAGATTTGGGCAGAGCCTTGGTGAGCACAGAAGGGAGCATGAGCAGGGTGGCAAGAACCTGGGTGTGAGGGTATTGAGGCTTGGCATGAACTCAAGTCATGCCTTGCTCTGTTTCTCTCCTGCCTCTGCAAACCTGTGAAGGGGAAGGCTGTAATAGGAGTGAAGGGAAAGAGACAATGGGTTGAAACTAAAAGAGGGAGATTTAGGCTAGATCTAAGAAAGACATTTTTTTATAATGGGAGTGGTGAGACACTGGCCCAGGCTGCTCAGAGAGGTGGGAGGTGCCCCATCCTTGGAAACATTCCAAGTCAGGTTGGGCAGGCTGAGCGAGCTGGGATTGTTCAGCCTGGAAAAGAGAAGACTCCAAGGATACCTTCATGTGGCTTTTCAGTATTCAAAAGGGTCAGTCACAAAAATAGAAACATTATTATCAGGGCCTGTTGTGATAGGACAAGGCATGATGGATTTAAACTAAAAGAGGGGGATCTAGACTGGAGAGAAGGTGGTGAGACACTGACTCAGCTGCCCAGAGAGGTGGGAGATGCCCCATCCTTGGAAACACTCCAGGTCAGCTTGGACAGAGCTCTGAGCAACCTGCTCTAGTTGAAGATGTCCCTGCTCTCTGCAGGAAGTTAGATTAGATGACCTTGAAAGGCTCCTCCCAACCCACCCCCAGTCTATTATTCTATGATTCTCTGTATTGCGGAAGAATTAGAAAAGTGCTTGCCAGAGCACAGTCCCTATCCTGCTGTGATCCACAGACACCTGTGCCAAGGGAGGTGAGAAAGGGTGACCAGGAGGCATAGCCCTGTCCTCTGCACTGCTGGGAACATGCATCAGCTTTGCCTGACAGCATCTGGCCTAGATATTCCTCACATCTGCTGCTCTGTCATCTCAGGACAATCTCCTTTTGCTCCCTTGCCTGTCAGACTCAGCCAGACTGGATCTGGAGCTCTGCTCATGGCTGACACTGCTGGTGGCTTTGCTTTTAAAACTGAAGGGGAGAAGGGGAGGAGGTAGATGGACATTTTTGCTTGGCTGGAGCTTGGTGGTGGGTACAAAGGTGGTTTGCTGCTAAGGATGGAGCCATCTCTGCCCCATCTGTCATTAGAGCTGAGAATTCTCAGGGCAGCGATGGCAATAAACAACAACAAAGAGGCTAATAATCCTGTTAGTTGAATCATTAATAACATTATAATCCTTATAATACTGCTACTACATCTCCTTGGGTTTGGGAAGCCCTGAGCACTTCAGTTTGCCTGAACCCTGATTTTATGAGTCACGTTAACACTTGCAGCTCTCCCCGCATTGATTTCCATCCAGTATTTCACACCGGGGTGGATTTATGATGTGTTCTACCTCTGTCAGAAGCTTTGGGAGTGTCAGGAGCTCCAGGCTGCCTTTTTTTTTTTTTTTAAACAAATTTCCATAAATCATTAAAAAAAGAAATCTGCTTTTAATGAATGCAAATGTAGTACCACAGACGGCAAGTCAGTAGGCTGGAGGCATTCCAGAGCTGGAATTGCTCCGTCACTAGCGGCTGTTGAAAGATGTTTCTTCCAGTTCGCTCCTGTAAACCACATGGGACCTGAGATGATCCTGATGATCTTTGGGCTGTGCAGCCAGAAACCTTATTAATGCCCATCAAATGGTTGCTAGCCTCATTTTAACAAGATCCACAGAGCTGACTAGGGAAGAAGGGGGATGGTTATGCATTCATCAAGTCAAGTCTGGTCCTGGGAACATTTACATTTTTAATATAGTTAAAGTGTGCATGTATTTACAAGATCAGGTTAACGTAGTAATGAACAGTTTATTTAAAGGCATGAAGTCCCATACAGATTTCTAGTGCCTGAATGATCATTTCCTATTATCACCGTTATAAATATGTCCATGATTCACATCTCCTGTGGCAGAGCAAGCAACAAATCTCTGGACAGGAAGCACAGAGACGGATTTCTTCCTGCAGGAATTATTGTTGTTGTTGATGTTAGAGTTTTATTATAACTGTAATTTGAGCCAGAAATTTATTCACAGGAAACACATAATGAATAAAGATGTGATTTTTTTTTTTTTTTTTTCCAAGAGTGGTGGCTAGTGCTGGTTTGCAGTGGGAAATGTGCTTCTGAAAATCACCCCCCCCATGGATTTTTTACCAGGCTTTGTGTAATCCCACCTCCGTAAGACCCTGCTGCCCTTGCAAACTGGAGCATCAGAATCCATCCTGCCCAGCACTGCAAGCTGCATTTATTATTAGAAGAGCAAAGGATGCTGCGAAGGAAAGGTTGAGGAAGGAGGTTTAAAGCAAACTCGTGCACAGCTCCCTATTAAAGAGTGCCAACTGCTGCCCGAGGGCACTGTAGAGCCAAAAGTGCAACCCTGTTGAAGGATGGATTAGACAAATTCATGGCTGACACATGCTCTGGTGGCTGTTAAGCCAAATAACCTCCATGCAAACTTGTAGTTCAGGATGTCCCTGATGTGATGCTGGCTGGTGGCCAGAGGAGCATTGCTAGGGGCAGTGATCCCTCCCTGCTTATCCTGCTCCCACCTTCCTTATGACAGCACTTCCATGCCAATCCTCTGAGTTATTGGGAAACAGAAACAGCAACCTCACTGCTGAGCATGTATGAACAGTGATGTGTTTGTTTTGAAAGGGATAAGGGAGATCTGTAGCTTCTCTGAAGGGTTTGAGCTCTTTTTTCTCAAGTATTTCCCATCAAGTGAGAGAGAGACACTGCAGCCTTTCTCTCCTAAGGCAGAAATGGAAGTGCTTTCATACAATGGTTTGGGTTGGAGAGCAACCTTTCAAGGTCATCTGGTCCACTTCTCTTCTAGACAGCAGGAACATCTTCAAGGAGAGCAGGTGGCTCAGAGCCCCAAACAACCTGACCTGGAATGGTTCCAGGGATGAGGCATCTCCCACCTCTCTTGGCAGCTTGGGCCAGTGTCTCACCACCCTCATTGTAAAGAATTTTTTTCTTCTCTCTAGTCTAAATCTTCTCTCTTTGAACTTAAAGCTATCATCCCTTGTCCTGCCACAACAGTCTCTGTTAAAAAGTCTGTCCCCATCTCTTTTGTTATCCCTTTTAAATATTGAAAAGCCACCGGAAGGTCTCCCTGGAGCCTTTTCTTCCTTGGGCCAAACAACCCCAACTCTCCCAGCCTGTCCTCACAGCAGGGAGCTTCCAGCCATCACATCAATGTGTTCCTCCAAGATAATTTTTATTGGACTGTAGTAGGACATTACACTGAGAAGAATCATGGAAAAATCCAAAGGGCAAGACCCATTAAAGCTCAGCGCAGCAACCCTAGGTATGTTCCCAGGGTCTGAACAGTACCAGCCAACCAACAGCTCCCTGTTAGCATCAAGGTCACTTCAGCCTTAGGAGGTAAAAGGCAAAATTCGCCTCTGCACTCTGCATAGCTCTTTTATAACTGTTGCTTTTTGGCACAAAGCAGCCCAGCTTAGCAAGGCCACTCCATGGGAGTGCATGTTCCGGGCAGAGTTGTTACCATAAACACCCCTGGCCATGCTCTGGGCTGCCTCTGCTGCACTCAGCAGGCTGGCAGCAGCTCCAGGAGGTCCTTTTTTTGCTGTGTCCTGTGTGCTGCACCATGCACAGGAGCTTCTGAGCTGGACGTGAGAGTCCTACAGAAATGCAAACAGTAATTAATAAGAGCAATAATTACAATCCAGTTCATTTCACGCTCCAACATTTGAGTTCTTTGGGGCACAACTAACCTGCTAAGCTCTTATTTAAGGGGGACTATAAATCGTGGCCTATTTCCTGAGTTGAGTGCTGCAACAAGGCACACACTGAAGCTTACCTTCTTGAATTGCTCCTCTCTTGAATGAGGATGACCACCTTGGAGATTTGCAGGTGAGGGTGCAGCTGCGAGAATCCCCCACCCTGGGGAGGGATTGAGGGCAGGGAGGTACCCCAGCCCCACTCCTCTGCTCAATTCACTGTGGGGAAAAAGCTATGAAGAATAATCAGAAAAAAAAATTTAAAAAAAAGAGCAAATACATTGTGGTGTTCAACCATCTGTTGATGGTAGGAAAATCACCTGCACTGTGGTCTTTGCCTCCTGCCCGCTCGCCCTGCTTTTGGCATCATGTCAGAGAAGCATAGAATGCTTTAGGTTGGAAGAGGCCTCAAAGATCATCCAGTTCCAAGCCCCCTGTGCCATAGGCAGGAACATCTCCCACTAGAACAGGACTCATCCAGCCTGGCCTTGAACACCTCCAGGGAGGGAGCAGCCACATCCTCCCCGGGCAACCTGTGCCAGTGTCTCACCACCCTCACTGTCAAGAACTTCCTCCTAACATCCCATTTAAATCTCCCCTCTGCCAGTTTAAACCCATTACCCTTAATCTTGTCATTGGAAGATCTTGTAAACAGTCCCTCCCCAGTCCTCCTGTAGGCCCCCTTCAGATACTGGAAGGCTACTTTAAGGTCTCCTTGAAGCCTTCTCTTCTCTAGGCTGAAAAATCCCAACTTTCTTAACCTGTCCTCATAGCAGAGGTGCTGCAGCCCTCTGATCATCTTCGTGGCCCTCCTCTGGACTCTCTCCAGCAGTTCCATGTCGTTCTTGTGCTGGGGGCTCCAGAACTGCACACAGTACTCCAGGTGGGGTCTGAGGAGAGAAGAATAAAGGGAGAGAATCCCCTCCCTTGCCCTGCTGGCCACATTGCTCTTAATGCAGCCCAGCACAGGGTTGCTGTCTGGGCTGCATGTGCACACTGCAGGCTCATGTTGAGCTTTTCATCAACCCAGACCCCCAGGTCCTTTTCCTCAGGATATGTCTGATGGGAGCTCTTCATTTAGCAGCAGCAGCAGCACTAACTTTTCTCTACTGAGAGAGAACTTGCTGAGGTCTTGCAGGGCACGAGCAAGGCACCAACATCTCAGGTGAGATCCCAGCAACGCCCTTGGAGTGCAGGAAGTAGTGCAGAGCTTCAGCACAAGCGTTGGGGCTTTGGCTCCAGCCGAGTTGCCATGGTCAACACAGCATGTTTGTGCAGCAAGAAGAGATCATAATCACAGCAACACCCTTCCTCTTTCTCTGTGTTTCTGAAGTGTAATGGCCATTGAAATACCCATTTAACACCGCTCCTCTCTTGCCAGGAGACTAAAGAGGTTATTTTCAGTCATCAAAGGTTTACTTTTTATTTTTCTTTTTTTTTTCTTTTTTTTTTTTTCTGTTGGATAATACAGCTTGATTAAAAAAAAAAAAAAAAAAACCCCAAAAACAAACCCCAAAGCAAGCAAACGAAAAACAAACAACCCCCCCCCAACACCCCACCCCCCAAAGAAAGCCACCAAGAAAACAAAAACACAAAACAAAACTTCCCAACATTATAACCAAGGCATGAAGTTTTAATGACTTTATTTTATGAGCTTTCTGAAGGTTGCAGCCTTCTGAATTCTTTTTATTGTTGGCTTAAAACACTGGCACGAATGTGGCTCCTGATCAGAGGGATGCAGCAGCTCTGCTATGAGGACAGGCTATGAGAGTTGGGGCTCTGCAGCCTGGAGAAGAGAAGGCTTCCAGGAGACCTTGGAATGGCCTTACAGTATTGGAAAGGGGCTACAGGAGGGCTGGGGAGGGACTATTGACAAGATCTTCTAATGACAGAATGAGGAGGAATGGGTTTAAACTGGCAGAGGGGAGATTTCAACAGGATGTTAGGAGGAAGTTCTTTGCAGTGAGGGTGGTGAGAAACTGGCACAGGTTGCTCATGAAGGTTGTGGCTGCTCCCTCCCTGGAGGGGTTCAAGGCAGGTTGGATGAGTCCTTGAGTGACCTGTTCTAGTGGGAGGTGTCCTTGCCTATGGCACAGGGGGCTTGGAACTGGCTGATCTTTGAGGTCCCTTCCAACCTAAACCATTCTATGATCTCATGCACTGTGGCTTTGCTCTGCCCAATCTGCCCTGCAGATCTGGGTAAGTGTTGCCATTGCAGTGTAATGAAGTACAGACACTGACAGTGATAGCATCTGGCCCTATGATCTGGGAGATGGTCACGAGCATCATGGCTTTGTGAAGAATATATTCCAGCATGATGTGTAGCATGCTTGGTGAGCCCTATTGGAAAGATTTCCAGATAGTGATTGATTTTATTTTTTTTTTCCAGCCCTGTAATTAGTCCAGAGATTACAAACATAGAAAATATTGCTCCAGAAATTGATTTTTTAAATTGTTCATAGCACCAGAAGTATGCCTGACTGAGATGCACATCACATGCTTCCTGCAGAGAAAGACTTTGAACTCTGGAAAAATATTGCCCCTGTAAACATGGGGAGGAAATCACGAGGCTGATTCTATTGATCTCTCCTATAAGGCTTAGGTCCCACCAGTTCTGGTTGCATTTGAGAATCCATCCCTGTAGTTCCTCTCAGGATCAAGATCTACAGGAGAGGTTGGACTCTACATCTGCAAGGCTGGATTGCACCTCAGCTGGATCAGGATCAGAGCAAGCATCAGCCAGCCCCTGTGGTGCAGAGCCCTCTGACTTGGGATGCTGTGGGGGTGATTTTCACCCTCATACTAGTTTTCACTTTATTTGTGCTCCCTATTTGCTGTCATGCAACTGTCTCTTGGACACCCAAAGAGGTCCCATTCCCATGGTGCATATCCCATGAACTTCACCAGCAGATGCACCTCTCTGTGCTTAACTGGGAGCTCAAAATGACCTTAGAGAAGAGGTTGAGCCCTCTGCTCCCTTCCCAAATTTGTGGACCTCTATCGTGAGGGTCCATGTGGGTGCCATGATGCCTCCAAAGAGATCAGGCTGGAACCTGCAGGGGCACAATATTTCCCAGCGAGGCTGTGTTGTGCTAATCCTCTGCTCCATCCTAGTTTCCGCCTTGATGTTTGTACTTTGCACTCCCTCTATTGCTGCTGAAGCTGCTGCTAGTGCAGTAAATGCCTTTCGTGCCCATATGTTGTGCCAGACTTTGCCCCAACCTTTCCTCAGTGCTCGAATATCACAGGTAACAGAGATTTCCTCAGACAAGTCCCATGGACCACAGCTTCAGCCCCGCTTAAATCCTTTTTTCCTCTCCTCCCTCTGCCCCCGCAGCGGCAGGAGCTCAAGGCTCAGCCTCCCAGACTGGATAGGTTCACAGGGTGCAGCTTTAACTTGGTGATCACCACATGTCCCTTATCTGAGCACACTTGCATGTTGCCAATTCCTTGTTATAATTGAAGAGAAAGTTCATCAGCCCAACTTCTTGCTGAAGTAGGTCTGACTTTGCTCTCAGCGTGCTGAAAGCCATTACCCAGCAACATGCTGCAGCATTTCCTGCAGTTGTTCTCTGTGGTGTCCTCATCCCTCCTCCTATGCTCTGTGTCCTCACAGGGTGCACCTTGCCACGGGGTGCTTTGTAGCTACTCTTCTCAGTGCTTTTTCTGGGTTTTAATTGTCCTCTAGGATGGTGAGGAGAAGATAAGAGGAAAGGAATATTAAGGCTGGGAGCATAGCAAAGCAGTTCAGAGTTACTGCAGTGTTCCTGAGCATCTGGGACTTGTTTTCCCCATTTGCTTACTCACTGTCTGCCAGCTGAGGAGTACAGGGAGCAGCAGGCAGTTGGCTGAGGGCAGAGTCTTCTTCCAAAAGTACCCATGGCCAGAAGCAGCTATGTGAATATCCATCCATTAGGGACATCTTAAGGCTACTCTCACCTTCATTTCACAGAGAATGGGCTGGACCCCAGCTTGGTTCTCTGTAGCAGGGGATGCTCACATCCCAGCTCTCCTGTTTGCTGCTGTCACCCCAGGCTCTCCCTAGCAGCTAGAACCTGCATTTGCACAAATAAGCATGCCCTAGACCTGCCAGGTCTGGATTGTCTGTTTACTTAATTGCTTCCAGGCAACATTCCTTCATCTCTATCTATCATCTTTCATAGAGATTTTGGGTCCTCCTTCAGGGGGGTGGTTGGGGCCACATCCCTGGAGGTGTTTAAGGGCAGGCTGGATGAGGCTGTGGGCAGCCTGATCTAGGGTAGGGTGTCCCTGGGCATGGCAGGGGGGTTGGAACTAGATGATCCTTGTGGTCCCTTCCAACCCTGACTAATTGAATGATTCCTCAGCAATGTACTCAAGCTGGACATTTCTTCATGCTGGTGACTCAGTGGCTTCATTGCACACACAGGGTGGGGTGGCTGTGGCTTATGGAAAACAGGATAGGTTATATCCCGTACAAAACAAACTTCCTTTTCCAAAGAAGCTTCTCTTTCTCTCTAGCAGGATAATGACATCTTTTCTGTGGAGGCAAAGCCAGAAAGCTTTGACAGGGCACTGAAGTTGGGGGGGGTATTAGACTTATTTCACCTGGTTGCACAACTGTGCCAGGCACTAATCAAATCAGTTGAGTCACTTCTCTAAAAGTTTGCAAATTAGGAAGGTTGGGTAAACTGCAAAAAACCCCTAAAAGAGAATTTCCAAGTTAGAGGGATGTCATATTCTGCCATGAGGGATGTCATAGTCTGCCATAGCCACACTGGCAGTTGGACACTTCGGCTGCTCTGAGATTTCTTCCAGCACCTGTGAAACCCAGGAAGGAAGAAAAATTTGTTTTTAAAAGCCCCAAACCTTGTAATAGTAAAAGTAGTCACACTGGGAAATCTGATGTGGTTAAGAAAGTGCTTCTGCAACTATATATTTCCCAAACGTCCCAGTCAAACCTTCAAAAGTGTCTCAGGAGATGGGAAAGTAAATTTAACAAGATGCTAATGAACCAGGTGCTCTCCCCTCCCTTGTCTGCAGCAGCTCCTGGGGTGAGCAGCCTCAGACCAGGGCATGAATTCTCCTCCTGGAAATAGAGAAGGAAAGGGGGAGAAAAAAATATGCTTTATTCTTTGCCTCCCCAAACAGTCCTTGGGGTCACCCAAATTCCAGGAAGCAGGACTTGGGGGTGTGGATGAGAGAAATGAACGCAAGCACTTTCCCCACCTCCCTCTGCTCTAGGATGGGTGGATGTGCCCCAAAATGAAGTATTTCACCCCAAGAACCTATCTAGCTCTTGTGTAAGTGAATCCCCATTGCATGAGAGTGGAAAGGCTACCGCCGGGGCACCAGGATCATGGCAAAACACCAGTCAAGCATTAGTCCCTCCCAGCCATGGACTTTTGGGGCTAGCAATGACAAGGAAAGGGCATTTTGGGGGGTTACTCTCCCTTCCGGAGGTGGGAGGATCTGCAGGATGACCTGTAGGCGTTCTTCATCCCCTCTGGGAATTCCTACTGGGATGAGAAAGGAGCAGCTGAGTTAGCCCAGTCTCACTCTCCCATCTAGTGGTAAAACAAGGAAAGCTGGTCCGGGCAGGAAGAAATTTTAGCTTTCTGAGGCTTTTGGAGAGGATATGATTCCCCAGCACCGGGACTGGGAATGCCACCAGCCTGATCTAAAGGGAAACACAGCAAAACACAAAAGTGTCCGTGGGTAGTTCCCTGGATGCAGCAGAGGGGTGTTTTTTTTTGTTGTTGTTTGGTTTTTTTTGTTTTGTTTTTTTTGGCGGGGGGTGTCCCTGCTCTGGGGATGAGTCACAAAGGAAAAGATCTGCACACTGGTGGACACAGCCCAGGTAAAACAGTCTGGCTTTGAAAACACAGACTTCTTAAGCAAAGGAACAGCTTCTAAAGTACCCCCAGCACATGAAGGATGTGGAACTGTTGGAGCCAGCCCAGAGGAGGGCCACGAAGATGCTCAGAGGGCTGCAGCAGGTCTGCTATGAGGACAGGCTGAGAGAGTTGGGGCTTTTCAGCCTGGAGAAGAGAAGGCTTCCAGGAGACCTTATAGTAGCCTTCCAGTATCTGAAGGGGGCCTACAGGAGGGCTGGGAAGGGACTATTCACAAGGTCTTGTACTGACAGGATGAGGGGGAATGGGTTTAAACTGGCAGAGGGGAGATTTAAATGGGATGCTAGGAGGAAGTTCTTTGCAGTGAGGGTGGTGAGACACTGGCACAGGTTGCCCAGGGAGATTGTGGCTGTTCCCACCCTGGAGGTGTTCAAGGCCAGGCTGGATGAGTCCTTGAGCGACCTGTTCTAGTGGGAGGTGTCCCTGCCTATGGCACAGGGGATTGGAACTGGATGGTCTTTGAGGTCCCTTCCGACCTGAACCATTCTATGATTCTATAATTCTGTGATTCTACTCTTGATAGGTGGGAGGTGGAAAACTGTAGAGCAAGACAAGAACCAGGTCTTCCCATGAGTAGCCTCTTACCTTCAAAGAAGCCTTTCTGCTGCTCCAGCCCTGATACAGGCACAGCTTTGCAGCTCTCCCTGCCAGCCGCCCCATAAGTGAGCCCCACACCTGCCCCACTGCCTTCTTGAGGAGGCCTTTGTGGGTCCCTTCAAATAGCAGAGGAGGAAGGGACAGCCCTCAAAGGCTGATTGTACAGACAAGGTTGGGTAGCCACAAGCATCCTGCTCAGGATATGCACTGTCAGAAGTGTGAGCTGGGGGCTGTGCTTGCTGAGCATCGTGCACAGAGCCCCACACTGCAGCCATCCAGCAGCCTTTAAGCCCTCTCCTAGGAGGTGTGGAGGGGAGGCTGAAGGGCAAAGTGGATGGGGAAGGTTTTACCTCTCCCACAAAACTTTTAAGATCATAGAATCATAGAATCATAGAATGATTTAGGTTGTAAAGGACATCAAAGATCATCCAGTTCCAACGCCTCTGTGCCATAGGCAGGGACACCTCCCACTACAACAGGTTGCTCAAGGACTCATCCAACCTGGCCTTGAACACCTCCAGGGAGGGAGAAGCCACAACCTCCCTGGGCGACCTGTGCCAGTGTCTCACCACCCTCACTGTGAAGAACTTCCTCCTAACATCCCGCTCAAGGTGATCCATGCCTAAGAAATCCCCATTTTTTTTCAATGGGATACTGGTGCAGAACTAGTGACTAACCCCATGAGGATGCCATGCTCCAGGCTGGAGAGTTGAAAGGCTCTGAATTCCAGATTCAGGGTGCTGCAATTCTCACACCAGCATCCAGAACTCAGTTCCAGAGACCTGAGATGCAAAATGCTTGCACTTCTACACAACATTTATGTTCTCGCATCAGATGGCAGAACCATGGTGCCTCCTGGAAGGTCTGGTGTTGTTTCATTTTCAGCAAATAAGGTAAAAAAGCACAAGGGGAGGGGAAAAAAAAAACAACCAAAAACCCACATCGTCTCTTAGAGATGAGCTGTTTACAAACCCCCAGAAGTACCAGTGCTTGACTCACGTTGTTGCTCATATAGAAACACTTTCCTGGAGCAGCACACTGCTAAATGTGGCCTCTCCAGTATGTCACCCACATAGTCTACAGTGTGGATAGACTCAGCTGGAAAGAGAGAACTCAGATGAATATGGTCACAACTCCCACGTGGTCAAATTATAAACCCCAAAATTATTAACCAAAAAGAAAAAAAAAAAAAAAAGAAAAAAGAAAAAAGAAGTGCTGGGGAGGATTGGAAGGGCAGGAATTGGTCCAGTAAAATTCCATCTGCAGAGGGAATGCAGCACTCTGGGTGGCTTCTTAAGCAGCTGCTGAAGCGGGGGTGCAGGCTGGGCCACTGTCAACAGGAGAAGATGAAGGTACCAGGCCACTTTGGGGTTTACAATGAGGTCACGTTGGGCTGTGCTCACTGGGCTGGGACATCACTGAGCTGTGCGTGCTGCAGCTGGGACTGGGGTGGGTGCTGGCTGAGGGTGCTGGGTGCCTTGCACTGTTGGGGTGCAGCTCAGCCAAGGCATCCCTCAGGCACTCAGTGTGACGGGAGAGGGCAGCCTTCACCACAGATGGATGTGGCTGGGAGGGTGAGAAGCATCCGCAGCCAACCAGCCCCAGCACAGCAGTATCTGTGGCTTCCTAGAAAAGCTTTAATCAGAAAGTTTAAGTGATGCCCAGTGTGGAAAGGGGATTTGTGCAGATGAAAAAGGCACCTTTATCTCATGGAGACACTCTTGTTGCCAGGAATCCAAGCACTTCACCATCTGCATCCTCAAGGATGTCCCAAGTTGAGATGAGCTTCACTTGAACGGATTTGGATAGAGCAAAAGGGTCCCTGGAGCAATGCTGACCATCACCTGCTGCTCCAAGAGCCCCTCTCCAGAAGGCTGGTGGATATATATCAGATTTCCCTTCACTGCAAGCTCATCTACATGCAGCAGAAACCACCAGGCTCATCTGTTTGGCTGTAATTGCACCACATGTGCCATAGCCTGGGGACCCAGGTGGGACATCCTGGACTCGCATCTCCAGCAATGGCCCTGCAAACCCTCCTTGGAAAGAATGTTCACTGCCA
>VWZI01014877.1:1037817-1059937 GCA_013396835.1 Psilopogon haemacephalus
AAAGATACTCAAAAATAGACTCACCTAGGAAAGAAGGATAAATAAGGGTGGCTCTTAGCATGTGAATAGCTAATGAAGCCCCACTTAACAGGCTTGGCATATTCATCAGCTTCAGCAGATGATCACTGATTGTGTGTCTGCAGCTACTTTATTCCTCTTTGCTCATTACACCCAGGTCAAATGAAACACACACAAACCGTGGCAGAAATGATAAGGGCCAGTGAAGGTGGCCATAGTGGTGACCTATTTCAACTGGAAAATTACCTGTTAGGCTTTTTTTTTTTTTTTTTTTAATAGCCTGTTACACAGAGCTATTTTGCCTATCTGCAAGAGATAGGTCACTTCTAATCAGGAGGGGTGAGATCCAGCTCATCACACCATCCAGCATCTCTCATTAACGAGAGATGAATCTGAACAATCCCATTGGGAGAACCCTTGGAGGAGAACCACACAGATATGCCGGGGGTTGTTTGAGATTCACCACCACACCACTAATGTGCTGGTATTGGCCAAAGAACTCGTGGCTGCCTGCTCCAAAGTGGGTGCAAAGCCTGTGGGTGAGGACAGAAGGAGGTGGGCAGGTCTGCTTGGCGCCTGGCTCCTGGGAGGAACTCTGCAACCCTCACTGAATTCCTTAGCTTGGAGAGATTTTTCCCTCTTAGCAAGTCATTTTTCAACCAGCTGTTACATTTCTCTGAAACTCATAGTGAATAACATACATACACAGGAGAGGGCTGGAGCACTTCTTCTATGAGGACAGACTGGAAGAGTTGGGGCTGTTCAGTTTGGAGAAGAGGAGGCTCCCAGGTGACCTTCTTGTGGCCTTCCAGTATCTGAAGGGGGCCTCCAAAAAAGCTGGGGAGGGACTTTTGAGGCTATGAGGTAGTGGCAGGACTAGGGGGAATGGTGCAAAGCCGGAGGTGAGGAGATTCAGATTGGCTGTGAGGAGGAAGTTCTTCACCATAAGACCTCGGAATGGGTTGCCCAGGGGGGTGGTTGGGGCCACATCCCTGGAGGTGTTTGCAGCCAGGTTGGATGAGGCTGTGGGCAGCCTGATGTAGGGTAGGGTGTCCCTGGGCATGGCAGGGGATTTGGATCTCAATGATCCTTGTGGTTCTTTCCAACCCTGACTGATTCTATGATTCTATGGTTCTAAATACACCAGTAGCTATATAAATATAGGGAATCCCCTAACAGGATTTTCATCTTAAGCACCTCAGGACTTTGATTTCTCCCTTTTCTGAAACCAAAGCTGGAGAGCTCAGGACTGCAAGGTGAGTGATGCTTTAACACCTGGAAAAGAAGAAAGGGAGCAAAAGAAAGAGAGCCTGGCAGATTCAGCCTCACCACAAGTACCCGTGGCTTGAAGTCTGCCACCAAACTTGTGGCAGTGGGTCAAGACAGAAGAGGGATGCTGCAATGTGAAGCATCATTGCCAGAGTACTCTGCTGCAGTCTGGGTCATGTTGCTATAAAATCTTCTCTGTTTATCCTTGCCTGATTCAGCCTCGAGACCTCATTGACTGTGATTAACTCCCAGCCCCTCCTGTTCCTGCTCATCTCTGTTCCTAACCCAACAGCCATCCTTTTCTCACCAGTTCTGGGTCAGAAGAAAATGCTGTTACTGGGCTACCTCTATTTTATGGTCTTTTAATTATTTCCACCTCTGTGATTACACTAATTAGCTAACTGGCTTCTAATGGCTGTACAGTAGCTCGCATTACGCTTCCATTAATCACAATGTTAGCTGGTCTCGTTAAGCCCCTGATTATTATTTTTCTTGCCCTGTGATTTGAAATTATTCAATGCAAAAGTANGAGCCTCTGAGATATTTAGGAAGGTTGTGATTTACGAGAGCCCGGCAGCCATCAAGAAGGAGGAAACAAAATAAAAACTAAAAAGGTAAGTTTGAAGTTTTCAAATCACAAGTATTAAAGGCTCCTTCTCGCTTTCTTTGATTCGAGGCAGCTGATTGACACATTCAAATGGGATCAAAAATAAAACAACTGACAACACATCCCCTTCATCCTGATAGCTGTAACTGAGCGCTTGCCGCAGCTACACCATCACATGGCAGAGCCAGGACAAAGCAGAAATGAAGATCTAAGAGGAGGTTAAGTTCTCACCGCTGGAAAAACATTACTCTGACAGCTCTCAAGACCTTCCTATAAATCCTCATCTACAGAGACTGTTTGAGGTGCTAAAGGACTTCCTAAAATAATCAGAATTAAGAACAAAGTGGCCCACATTGGAGAGCTGAAACACAAGCACAGGGGAATGTTTGCTGCTGTAGTTGTGGTAGAGAATAATAAAAATAATTATTTTTATTACTATTATTCTTTTTTTTTTTTTTTTTTAACTATAACATACCCAAAAGGAGAAATTCAAACACAGATCAATTAATCCTGCCAGCCTTCTTCTGCCTGTCAGGGAGAAGGCTGATGAATGAAGAGCATTGACCACTGACCTGCAAACAGCCAGCAGAGAAGACCAAGCCAGAGCCCCCTCTTGCAGTCACCTCAAGTCTTACTCAGACATGAGCTTTGCTTCCACCTCCAAGTGTAATCCCAAATCTTCCGTTTTGCCTCCATTGTAGGCAGTTTGGGAATCCCTGTGGGATGTCGCTGCCTGCATCAGCTCCATCATGACAAAAAAACCCTCCAAGGTGGGGTGTGTGGGAAGGCACAGCTCTGTCCATTAGGGCACACCTCTCTCAACTCCTTTACAAGGCAACAGAGGCACAAATTAGAGAAAAAAAAAATCAAAAGTGAACTCTTATACATCAGATCTATTTCAGCTTCAGAGAGCTGAACATCAGTCATGCTCTCTCCCACTGGAGATGCACATAACCACTGATTCCCACCCTGTGTTCTTGTCCTGAATCAATCCTGCTCATCAGCCCATTCTCAGGAAGGCACTTGTCACCTGTACAGCATCCCACAGCCTGTTTCAGTCATGGCCCTGTCTGGAGAAGTACAGGCTGATGGGCATGGTGGCACCAGGAGCAATGAAATGTCCTGGAAGAGCAGTTCCCAAATGAAAGGTGCAGGCAACGAGCCAGGGCAAACACAGGAGCTCATTGAAGCTTCTACAGGAGAACCCTGGTAAAATATCATCTCTTAAATGCTGTTTCCCAGGCAGAAATCAGCTCTTTGCTCACTTTGCTCAGCTGTTTGTGACCATACTCAATGCCTTCAACACAGGTCCTGTTGGGGCTTCTGTGAGTGCTGTTGTACCTGCAGTTACCCCCAGTCTGGCTTTTGGAACAGGACCAACTCTGAGCACCCTGTCTGCTCATAGTGAAGACAGAATAACAACACTGCATGGGATTAACTAAAGCAGACCTTGCACAGCAGCTGGAGCATCTCAGGTAACCATTGACTCCCATGGATATTTTTGTGGCAGCAACCTCTCCGTTTATATATTTCGCATCTCACTTTCCAACCAGGAGCCCTCATCTGCTGCAAAGCTGAGCTCTGAAGAAGGAAATGTGACTGGGCTCCAGTGTGTGGCCCTTCTCCCATGCCTAAGCATGCAAACTGGGCTCTGTCTGATGGTCAAGGTGGCCAGCCCTAGTTCAAAGAGATGCTTTCAGTGCAGCCCAATTTTAGCAAGCACTGAGTAAAAGACTGCTAGCAGACAGGACAGGCTTTGAAAAGCCAGGGCTGGCTTTGAAAAGAAGGGAGAAGCAAGGAAGCTGGGAGGCTGAAGAGCCCCCATGACAAGCAAACCATTAAAAAGAAAAAGTAACAATAATACCGAGCAAAATATTGCTTCAGGGAAAAATTTCTGCCTGGTTTTAGCACAGATGTTGATATTGCACACTCAGAAATGGCTGCGTGGAAATGCATTTGCAGTGTGCTATTAGCTGGTGCACGAAAGCAGAGCTGCACTTGCAAGGGAGAAATTAACGCATTTAAAAATTAAAAGACATTTAACAAATGCCTTCTGGAAGGCATTTTCTTCTCTGATTGAGCAGTTATGAGCAAAGAGACTGAGCCTCCCCAAATCACAGGTCCTTAAAGTCATTCTGGGACTGTCTTGAAGCGCTTGTCCAACATTTCACTTCTTTGCTCCTGCAGAAGTGATCTCTGGCAGAAACCAGCTCACACCTCTGCAGCCCCTCCAGAGCTCCTCAGCTGACGGCAAGGCTGAGCCATCCTTGCTTCTGCAAGCAAGCCTGGGCTGGGGGCTCCTGCGTTACCTCACTTGCAAACCTGCACTAAAGGGCATCTGGAGTGGAGGGACCTGCACTATGCCAAAGCATGGGAGCAAGGCAGCCATCCTAACTGGTGCCTGCACCCCTGGAGATGCTCTGCACGCAGATTCAAAGGAAAGCTTGCCCACACATAGAACTCCACATGAAGATCCCACAAAGCACAAAGGAAAGCTTTTCAAATTAATGGATGGGACCATTTCATAATCCAAAGACCCTGGGACAAAGAGGGAATCCTGAGACCTGGGGGTCTGATCTGTCTTTTCTCCCAATCAAGAAATGCTAGAACAAGAGGAAACAGCCTTAAGTTGCCCCAGGGGAAGTTTAGGTTGGACGTTAGCAAAAACTTCTTCATCAGAAGGGCTGTCAAGCCTTGGAACAGGCTGCCCAGGGGCAGTGGTGGAGACTTCATCCCTAGAGGGACTGAAAAGCTATGTAGATGTGATGCTGAGGGTCATAGTTTAGTAGTGATCTGGCAGTGCTGAATTAATGATTGTGCTTGCTGATCTTAAAGGTCTCTTCCCACCAAAGTGATTCTTTGATTCTATGAGAGAGTCACAGGCTGAGCTGGGTTTTGTGGGCATCAGGCACCTGAAGGCAACACAGAGCCAGGCTCACAGAGGTGATTGCTCTGCACTCTGCATATTCCCTCTGTGCACTGGGCTGGGATTTTTCATTTCATCCATAATTCATATCCTGCTGCAGCAATTCTATGGAGGCACTACAGGTGATCGCAAGGAAAACGGAGAGAGTCTTTTTGCCACCAGACAGCAAACTGTAGAGCCTGGGTCCAACCAACACCTCCAATTTATCCCAATTGCCCTGTAAGCAATAATGTCAATAGACAGTGGAATGAGGACTGTGGCTGAGGACAGAGGAATGAGGGTCTGGGGAAGCATCAGCTGCCAGCGCACATTCAGTCTGCTGGGGGGTGCTAGGAAAACCTCCGCAATGCAGGAGGAGCTCAGAACTGGGCATCCTGGTAGCCCTTTGCCCTTGGGTCACTGGCAGCCGAGCCTGATGATGGCTACCATGAAACACACATGAGCTCTGTCTTGGCTGTGTTTGTAGTCAGGAATGACTCAGCACCACATCTCCATGCCTTTGAAACCCTTCCAGCAATGGGAACTCCACTACTTCCCTGGGCAACTTGCTCTAGGATTGACAACCCTTTGGGAGAAGAAATTGTTCTTCATGTCCAATCTAAATCTTTTCTGGTGCAACCTGTGGACATTTCCTCTTGTTGGATTGGGAGTTACATGGAAGACCAACCCCCACCTTGCTTCAATCAAGGAAGTTGTAGAGAGTGAGAAGGTCTCCCCTCATCCTCTTTTTATCCAGACTAATCAGTCTCAGTTCCCTTAGTCTGTCCTTATCACACTTTCACACTAGACCTTCACCAGCTTCATTGTCCTTCTCTGGATCTGCTCCAGCACCTCAATGCCCTTCAAGTAGTGAAAAGGCCAAACCAGAACCCAGTATTTGAGGTGTGGCCTCACCAGTGCCCAGCACAGGGGGACAATCCCTGCCCTGCTCCTGCTGGCTAATCAAGGATGCTGTTGGCCTTCTTAGCCACCTGGGCCAAGCAGCACTCACCCCATTAACTTTTGGGGGCAGGCTGATTTTCTTTTTCACCGGGCTCCAGCAGTGCTGAAGGGTGACAGCCTCTGCTTGTCACCACGATGGGGACTTCACCATGTCGCTCTATCGCATACATGAAGCATCCTCTCTCCCTCCCAGGGCTCTGGAGCTTTCCCCTGCAACCTGCTGCCTTTCCTCTCCCTAACACACAGACCGAAAAACTCAGTTTGTCAGAAACCAAAGTGTTTCGTGAGATTAAAATGTAAATGTTGCACTTGGCTTTTCAGAGCGGCTTTGGTATTTCACTTGTGACTCTGGGAGGAAATAGATTTTTGATAACTCTGCGGAACTGCTGCTGCCCAGCCACTGCTGCAAACAGCCAGAGCCTTGATAAATAAATCCTCTGTCAGCCAGCCCTGGAAGCCAGCTTGCTGGTGGTTTGGAGAAATAGCTCAACGTGAGCCAGCAGTGTGCACTTGCAGCCCAGAAAGCCAACAAGAACCTGGGCAGCATCCGGAGAAATGTGGCCAGCAGGGCCAGGGAGGTGATTCTCCCCCTCTACTCCACCCTGGTGAGACCCCACCTGGAGTACTGCATCCAGTTCTGGAGCCCCTGGGACAAGAGGCATGTGGACATGCTGGAGGTGTCCAGAGAAGGGCCATGAGGATGCTTAGAGGGCTGCAGCACCTCTGCTATGAGGACAGACTGAAAGAGTTGGGGCTGTTTAGGTTGCAGAAGAGGAGGCTCCCAGGTGACCTTATTGTGGCCTTCCAGTATCTGATGGGGTCCTACAGAAAAGCTGGGGAGGGACTTTTTTGGCTTTCAGGTAATGACAGGACTGGGAGGAATGGAGCAAAGCTGGAGGTGGGGAGATTCAGATTGGATGTGAGGAGGAAGTTGTTGAGCATGAGAGTGGTGAGAGCCTGGAATGGGTTGCCCAGGGGGGTGGTTGGGGCCACATCACTAGAAGTGTTTGCAGCCAGGCTGGCAGAGGCTGTGGGCAGCCTAATCTAGGGTAGGGTGCCCCTGCCCATGTCCTCTTTGAGGACAAAGTCAGTGGGTCAATGGGCATGAATTGGAACATAACCAGATGTTCCATCTGAATATAAGGAAAAACTTAATTCCTGCAAAGACCCTAGAACCCAGGAGCAGGCTGCCCAGAGAGGCTGTTGACTCCTGTTTGGAGAGATTCCAAACTCACCTGGACATTGTGATTTTGGGCAACTTGCTGCATATGACTCTACTTGAGCTGGGATGTTGGACTAGATGATCTCCAGAGGTCACTTTCAACTCCTACCATGCTGGGATTCTCTGATTCTTTTCCTCTGAACTGCAGAAATTTGCACCACACTCAGCAATCACCACCCATGCACAGCTTTGGCTATGTGCTAACAGACACATGGCATTATGGCCTGTGGGTTGTCCAGGCACCTTCTTCATCCCAATTCCTGTAGTCACAGATGAACTTAAGGAGAGCAATCACCAGGAGGAATGTGCTGACTTTCTGCTGCCCACCAAAGCTCTCCATCACCCACCAATGTGGCCAGAAGTGAGTTGCTGGGATTTTTAGTTAGCAGACATTTAAATGGTTGAATCTTGATATAAGAAACTCTTGGCTCATGGCTCTCTCAGCTGAAAACTAAACCAACATAAATATTCACAGCTTTATTACCAAAAAAGCACCAGGAGTTTAAATTAACTTTTCTTGCATAATAAATGGAATAACTGGAACATGACCACAGCACAGCTCGACCAGCAGCACTCAGAAATGATCACAGAGTCAAGAACCACTCAGAGGATTAATCTGGAAAATGATTTCAAACAATTGAGATGTATATGAAAGCGAACAGGCCACGCAGTAATGGAGCCCTGAGCCTGGTCTGTAAACTTAGCCACTCACTTTTTATCCCTTAAGTAAACTAGGAAGAGTAGTGTATTTATAGCCTCTTGACGTAAGTAGTCTGGCTGAAATATTGCGTGCAATAAATATTCTGCTGTCTCCAAAAGCCTATAGGACAAAGTGGTACCAAGGTACTGCAAAGGCAGATTCTAGGTGGATAATGAGTGCTGGTGAGCTGCCAGCCAGCTGGAAACACTGCAGATGAGAGAAAACCATGAAAACATGGACTTATTGTTCATGGAGGAGAGACTTTGACTGGCACAACCACAACGCAAGGTCACTGGAGGAGGTCTGTCAGCTTTCAGTGTGGCACCTTTAAACATCCCTTCCCATCTCTATCCTCTAGGGAGTCACTGTCCCTGGAGGTGCTCAAGAAAGGTGGACATGACACTTCAGATCGTGGTTTAATATCCATAGTGGCCTTAGGTTAGTGGTTGGAATCTGTAGTCTTAGGCTGATGGTTGGACTGGATGATCTTAGAGGTCTTTTACAACCAAAACAATTCTATGATTCCATGGTCACCTTGGAGCTTGGTTGTTTTGATCCCAACATTTTGTTGTTTGTCAATTATTTTCTCCACTCTTTGGATCTTTTTTTTTTTTNTTTTTTTTTTTTTTTTTTTTTTTTTTTTTTTTTGGTGGTGGTTTCTTTTTGTTTGTTTGTTTGGATCTTGGTTGATTTAATCCCAGTATTTTGTTGTTTGTTGATTTATTTTCTCCATTCTTTGGATTTTTTTTTTTTGTTATTATTGGTTTCTTTTTGTTTGTTTGGTTTTTTTTCCCTTTCCCACGCAAAGGTCCTTGGCCCTTTTTCCCTGACCCATGCTGCCAGCAGGGCTTTTTTATGGAATTACAAATTACACAGTGCATCTGCATTAAAAGAGGATGTGTTCATCACCCATTTTAAATAAGGATGTCATTTGTAAATGCTTTATTCATAATTAATGGAATTATTACTGGGTGCAGCCACATTCTTCATCCGTGTGCTGTAAGATACGTTGTAAAGTGCATTAGTAAAAAAGCTTTATAGATGAGGATATGACAACCTGACTGTGAAGCACATTATGGGATGTGCTGTAGCTGTTGCTGTAGCAGTCTTCATGCAAGATTTTAAGCTATCAGTCAGCCAGGGGTTGATTGATAGTGTAAATGTTAATAATTAATAATAGGATAATGTTGATAACTAATTAATAGTAAATGATGAGTATGGATTTTAATTTTTTTTTTTTTTTTAGTTAGTATTATGCTAATATGCATTATTCACTCAATCATAAAATCACATTAGAGATGAGGAAGTCTCTCTGGCTGTCTCCATCTGTATCACTGGTGGGTCAGCATTGCTCCTTCTGAAGCGTTTCCTCAGCAGCTCCTTTCATCTGGCTTCCTGGATGAAATCTGTTTGCTAAGAAGTGCTTTCAAAAAACCAATCCATAGCTCTGCACATGTGTGAACCAGGGGGAGCAAAGCTGGAGCAAAGCTGGAGGTGGGGAGATTCAGATTGGATGTGAGAAGGAAGTTCTTCAACCATGAGAGTGGTGAGAGCCTGGAATGGGTTGCCCAGGGAGATGGTTGGGGCCACATCCCTGGAGGTGTTTGCAGCCAGTCTGGCTGAGGCTGTGGGCAGCTTCATCTAGGGTAGGGTGTCCCTGGGCATGGCAGGGGGGTTGGAACTAGATGATCCTTGTGGTCCCTTCCAACCCTGACTGATTCTATGATTCTATGTATAAAGTCATGGCCCTCAGGGCATGAGTACAGCAAAGCTGCTGGTGCTAAGCTTTGGAGTTCCACAGCCTTGGGGACCCTTTGTTATGCTTACAAGGAAATAGTTTAAAAGGAAGGGATTGCCTCTGCAGTTTCCACTTGTGAGACAGATTTCACACATGACACAAAGCTCACATATGTGATAGACATGTCTTTTATGTGACATGGGTTTTGCACATGGGTGACATCTTCCAGTGATTTCAAACCATGGGGCACTTACCTTTTACAGTGGATACAGGAAGGTCTTTGGGTTGCTGTGCAGCCAGGTAGGATGTAAAGATGGAGACATAGAGGAGAGAAGTGGAGCCCCATGAGGTGGCTTGATGGGGGTGTGTGTAATTTTTTCATCTGACATTATCTTGTTTTACATGTGCTAGACAGAAGAACACAGGCATTACAGCACGCCAGATGAGTTGAATGCTTGCTGCCAGGCACAGGCTGCACAGAGGATGAGAAATGCCAACAGCAGCCTTCAAAACCCAGGATTTAGAAACAGATACTATGAAACCACCCTTGAGACAGGCTGGATTTAAATTTCCAGTGGGGAAATCTCCCCTTCTCCACCCCAGACGTCTCCATGGCCCGTCTTACGGCTGCCCTCACAGCACCAGATATGTAATTTTGCCTTCTCCAATTTCAAAGACTAAGATGCAGGAGAGCTCCTTCCTGGTACTCAGCTGCTTTGCAGATAACCAAAGCCAAAGGCATCAAATACACTGAGCTCACTGGCATCCTCCTGTCAGCATGGTCTCTTACAAGGAGAAGTTTGCTCCATGCATACCCTGTAATGACATTTCCTTAGACCATGCTAATACCCACCCAGCTCTCTGCATGACCACAGCTTATTGACTAGTGTGAGAGCAATGCTCAGAGAAAGCTAAAAAGTGCTTGCTAGTGCAGGAATTCTCTTGCTAAGGAAATGACTGTCAGTAGCTTTTTCTCAAAGAGGTGAGAGACCTCAGAACCCATCCACAGATCACCTTCCTCATCCTTCCTCCCTCCCCACCTCTCAGACTTTGCGTTTGGCTTTTCACCCTTCTTATTTCAGATAAATCCACAAGTGCATTTTTGGGTGGATGTCACCAGGATCCACTTCCTCCTGGCCCACAGACAGCCTGTCTCTTATCTCACTTACATTAGTATCAATTATTTACAGCAGGAATGCTAAATCATGAAAATGAAGTTGCAGCAAAGCTCTGCCTTGGCTAAGTACCCCACACTGGTTGCAGCTTCCCCAGTCCCTGTGTTGTTTGTCCTTGGCCTTGCAGAGCAACGACCATGAATTTTTCCCCCTTTTCACACCCTCAGGCAGGAGTCTGGACATCCACAGCCCATGTACTCCAAGGGGGTTAAAAATCCTATAGGGAATGCAGTGAGCAACATGTCTATAGGAAAAGGTTTTCCGTGGTGACTGAGTTTTGGAGCAGTGCAGCTCTTTTGTGTGCTTAGCAGAAGGTTTTCTCCATCCACAGAGGCTTCCTGACATTGGAAAGTAATGTTTGGAGTGAGGAGAACATCTGCCAACCCGTGCAGCTCGGGGGGTGATGGAGCTGACACTTCAAAGGAGGGTCCAGCCAGCCTGCCTGGGGGTTTGCCACCACTTTGCTGCATTGCACCATTACTGCTGCTATTTCCCTCCTTTCCTGTGTCTCCTCTGGGAGCTCATAATTTTGGGGGAAGGAGCTCCTTCCCTGCTTGCAGCAGCCAGTGCCATGTGGTTTGAACAGGGCTCTTGCAACTGGCACAGGATAATGAATAAGCTCCTTAAATGACTAGCTGCACAAGATTTTTTTTTTAATGAATAGTGTTTAAAGGTGAATAAGTAAAATCCCAGGGAAGTGTGGATGTTCAACAGCTCAGGACAGCATAAATACAAGGGGCTGCATCTTAGGATCCAGAACAGCAGAAGTGCTTTACCTCTGTTGGTAAGTGCACCACTAAGTGAGGCAGTGGTTGCACCCTTGACCTTGGAACGGTGCCTAGGTTTAAATTTCCAGTAATTCTCAGTGTTTTTCAGGTAAAGCCCTGCTTGCATCAGAGGAGCTGTCCTTCCCTGCTTTTTGGTCTGACTGCTTAGCCAGCACATTCCCACTCTGATAGTTACAACTCAGGAAAGTGAAAAGAAACCTTGAGAAAATAAATTTAAAAAATAATAATAAAAAAAAAAAAGACAAATAAACCTTTGGAAACCTTATTGCAGAGACTGTTCAGAGAATGAGGAGACCCCACCCAGGAGTGCAGACCAGAGCGTGCAGGTGCTGAATGAGCTGATGTTGAACAGCTGCCTGCTAGCAAGGGCATTCCCCCAACAGTCTTGAGCTAGCCCTGAAGCTACAAAGCTTCTAAGCCCACAAGACATCACCTTAAAGGAAGCTTCAAACCACCAGCAGCAAATTCAGCCCTGGAGGAGTGATTTTGGGCACCTTTGAGCCTCGCTGGCAGTGTGCAGGATCATAGAATCATAGAATCAGTCAGGGTTGGAAGGAATGACAAGGATCGTCTAGTTCCAACCCCCCTGCCATGGGCAGGGACAGCCTACCCTAGATTAGGGTAGGGTAGCTGTGATCCATGCTGTGGTCTTGACAAAGAGCTGAAGGGCAGTGCTTGACTTGGCCAGGGTTTTCCACCGCTCAGTGGATGCTGCTGGAGATGGAGAACTTCATCTAAGGTGAGACCTGTCCCCAGCTTCTAACTGGAGCTTTGCTGTTGTCCACATGTGATTTGGGGAAGATGCAGACTGTCACTCATGAAGCATGAAGGGAGGACAGAGAAAAGGAGAGATGTTTTAATTTTAACCTGCTGTGAGTCACTTCATTAGCCCTGACCTTGCTTGGCCCTTTTACTGTTGTATCAGCCTAACTGTTGATTTTCCCCATAAAACTAAACCTGCATCGATTGCCTTTGTCTCAGAGCCCTTTATGTGTCTTGGCGCCCAGGAGCAGCCCTGCCCTTAGCTTCAGGACTAATGCAAAGTGGATCTTTGGGCAATGGGGACAGTTTGAAGCAGACATCAAGCCACGCTCCCCACCGCCCTCCTTTCCCCATCATCCACTGCATTTAAAAGTGAACCTACCTCTGTAATTCAAAACCAAATGCGTGGTGCTCTCTCTCTCTATATATATATATGTGCATGGTGTGTCTCTGTCGTATCAGCATTTATACAATCAATAACCCTGTCTTGCTGGGGATTTAAATATTAGTCTTCGAAATCCAGGTCTAGAACACCAGATTTATTTGTGTGAAAATGTACCCTTTCTTGCTTACAGAAGGTTATTAATTATAGATGCAAACCTATAAATCTTCTGGCTTTGGATGAGATATTTGCCGGATTATAAATATGAATTGGAGATGAGGGTCCTGCTCTCCCTATTATTGCTATTATTATTATTATTACTTACTGGCTATTATTTTCTATATGATCGATATCTTCAGGTGGGTCAAACATTACTGGGGAATGGGGAGCTAAGCCTCGAAAGGGTGCACACATGTTGAATTCATTAACGGCTTTTCTATCCCAGCCCTGCTCTCCGCTGCATTTCACAGTCCGGTGAGTCATTAAACACTCCGTTCAGGTCTCTTCCACCTCTCTCCATCCTGCCTTTGGTGCCTCATTTCATTGCACTGCTTTTGCCAGATCATATCAAGCTCCCTAATGTTTATTAATGATGTCCCCGTTGACAGTGTGGTATTGTTTCTGAGGTTCTGCTTCAACACCAGGCTTGGAAAGCAGCCAGAGGACCCCAATATCACCCAGAGCTTTGTCACGGGTGACAATTTTCTTCTCCACCATTTATTATGGCAGATCTGGGAACATTGGTAATAAACCACAAGGACTTGATTGTCCAAGGAGCCAAGCATCCAGAATACCAAGTGGAGGATTTGCTTCAGGCAAGATGTGACAGCTTTGATGTGACAATTGTGGTCAGTCCTGATGCTGCTCCGTGCCTCCCCAGGGCAACGCTGGTGGTGCCTCACCATACATCACCCCAGAGCTGAAGAATTGAGTGTTGCTGGCTAATTCAATACAAACTGAGATAGAAATGTATTGCAGTGGATACTTCAGACTTTACCGAGTGCTCCGGAGCCAAGAACACCAATTAGGAAGAGTTAAATTGAAGGCTTCATTGAGGACCTCAGGGCTTGCTTCATTTGTCACTGTTACCCTGCTGATCTCTGCTGCTCCAGCCACGCTAGTTGCTCTGTGGTCCATCAAAGACTAAGCAAAGCCAGGTGCCAGATGCAAAAGAATAGATGCCCACAGTCATTAGCAGAAGCAAAAGGTGTGGAGCTGAGCTGGTGTGAAGCAGGAGGGATTCCTAAAGGTAGCTCTGGCCAGTGCAGCAATGCAGCAGGTTGCTGCCTAAAGGAGAGCACGTAGAGGGGGGTCTTAAACTAAATTCATCTAACACTCTGCTCTGAAATTAATAGGACCTTGTATGCCAGGACTGTAAAGACAGGGCTCTGTGTAAGGTCTCCTCTTTTTGAATTAGACTCCTGTGCTTAAATAAATTAAGTGAGCTGTCAGTATATTAAATGATTTAATGCCTCCTTCGGTTTTGCAGTGGAATCCTAATGAAAATACTCTTGGATATAAAATGCTGCATAAATTAAAGGGTGAAGTGTTTAAATAAACGGTCTGTTGTTACGGCGAACCACATTAGAGCAGTGTTTATCTCTATGGTAATGATGTTGCCCTGGCTTTAAAAGAGTTTGTGCTGGTTCAGGCTTTTGCTCACAAAACATGAGCGTTCTGCTGAAGTTCTCCAGTTCCAAAGCATCTGCACAGTTCCTGGGCCAAAAGCTGAAATCAATGGAAATCTTGTTGGCTGGCTAACACTGAGCCGGATTAAATGGCATTTTGAGCAGAGGGCTCCTGCAGATTGATTTGGAGCTGCTAAAGAAGAAGTTGCTGCATGATGCCCTCTGCCCTGAGAAGGAGATGCAGAATTGTGTGTGTGTGCGTGTAGCAGGGGGTTGGCTACTGCAGCCAGCAGCATCCTACAGTTCTGCCTCTTCCTCACTAATTAATAATCTGGATCATCAACGGTGGCTCTTGGTTGCTGGTCATCCAAGGTGGCAGTTGATGTGGACAGCAGTGATGGCTTGAATCATGTCAGAGATAAATCCAGCACAGCTCAGGACCCAGAGCCCTTGGTGGTGCTCAGCATGGGCAGCTGGGTCCATAATGTGGGCAACAGGGAGGACTCCATCCTAGACTCCCAGCTTCAGGGACCCCAAACTTACAGCTCATAGATTTCGCTGTTGAAGAACCACAGTGAAACCATGAATAAGCTGTGGAAGGGCTTAAAAGTCTTTCTTTGCTGATCCCATTACAAGTTAAGATAACGAATTACGTCTCTTTTATATCCTTTATATAATGTAAAGACCTGCTTTTAAAGGTAAAGACCTTACCAGAAGATAAAGTCCCTTTTATATACATCAATTATGGAACAACTTTAATTGCCCCACTTTTGGATATCAGTTCTTATCAAACCACTTCCATCCATCAGAGTATTTCTTTAGAAAGAATTTTTTTTTTTTTTGGCCTGGTGCTGTTTTCANGGGAGGCTGCATGCATCTGGATGCATAGCAAGATCTCATCTTTGGCTTGCAGACCAGTCCTGGGATGTATCAATGGGTATCACATGAAGTTGCCTAAGTGAGGGGTCTGTAGCCAAGACTCCTGATGAAGAATTCCCATAAAAGGAGACATTTCAGCAGCTCCCAAACCAGAGAGCAGAGAGCAGGCAGAGCTCCTGCTGTGCCAGATCATGGCTCCCCTTTATTCTGCCATTTGCTGGGTGCAGATTGGTGTGCTATCAAAATACACATTTTTTTTACACATAGTTTTAGCAGCTCTGAAAGAAAGCAGATGTGTCACTTCCCTGAGAAATCGATCAAAATAAAGCAGTAGATGGGGATCAGCAGGATTTAACTGGCCCACTGGATTGCAGGTCCTTCTTGTGCTTGCTTTGAGATGCTCTTTTTGGTGCTGCGTGGGTTTTTTTTTAATAGCAGAAGGATGTAAGCTGGGTTGGGTTGTGGGTTTTTTGGGTTTTTTTATTTGGTTGGTTGGGGTTTTTTTGTTGCTATCCAGTATTTTTCCAGCCTTACTGTAGATGTAATTTTTCTACTGTAGATGAAGTGCTAATGCACCGAGGTGGTTGTGTGAATATCCACCAAGGCCAGACCAATAACTCTGGGGAAAAGGGAATTGTCCCGTTCAGTGCTCAGAGAAGATTAAGTAAATAGTCATTATTATTTGGAACATAGAATCATAGAATCAGTCAGGGTTGGAAGGGATCACAAGGATCATCTAGTTCCAACCCCTCTGCCATGCCCAGGGACACCTCACACTAGATCAGGCTGCCTACAGCCTCATCCAGCCTGGCTGCAAACACCTCCAGGGATGTGGCCCCAACCACCTCCCAGGGCAACCCATTCCAGGCTCTCACCACTCTCATGATGAAGAACTTCTTCCTCACATCCGTTATAAACCAAATGACTTATTGAGTCATTATTAGGAATATTTTAAGCCCAGAGACCTAAATACTCATTATTAGGAACATTATAAACCCAAAGACTTAAATATTCACTGTTAGAAACACTCTAAACACAAGGAAGGATCACCCCATCCACACAGTGTGGGTGTCTGTCTTGAGCCACAGTGATCTTTGGTGGGTCCAGGATATGGCTTAGGACACAAGACAAGCAGGGATGATTTTGAAATGGCCCAGTGGTGATGAAATGAGGTTTGCTGGGAAGTTGTTCTGCTGTTGCTTCTCCCAACTGAGGAAGCACACCCTTCCCAGGCTGAATTTCACAGTGTCAGCTTCCAGTCACCAGCTCTTTTTATAGCTCTGTCTATTAGATTGAAGAGCTCTCCCTTTCTGCATTTCTGTACCCTGTCTGAATACATTTGGATTGTCATTAAGCCATCCCTTAACCTTCTCTTTGTTAAGCTAAGCGCATTGGGGTCCTTGAATCTGTCACTATAAGGCATGTTTTGCAACGCTTCAGCCATTCTTGTGTGCCCTCTCCCATTCATCACCATCCTTCTTGAGGCACAGACACCAGAAATAGCTGCAGTGTCCCACAAGATGTTACACCAGAGATATTTCACTCCCCTATTTTATCAAGTTTCCAGCATTGTGTAATAAGATCTCTCCTCTCTCCTGTTCCCCAGGGGTCAGTACGGGGTCCAGCCTTACTCAACATCTTCATCAGTGACCTGGATAAGGGAATAGAGTGTACCCTCAGCAAGTTTGCTGATGATACCAAACTGGAAGGACTGCCTGACACACCAGAAGGCTGTGCAGCTATTCAGCAACACTTGGACAGACAGAAGAACTGGGCAAAAGGGGAACCCAATGAGGTTCAACAAGAATAACTGTACAGTCCTGTCCCTGAGGAGGAACAATACCATACACCAGTGGAGATTAGGAGCTGACCTGCTGGAAAGCAGCTCCATGGAGAAAGACCTTGAAGTCCTAGTGGGAAAAAAACTTATCCACAGGAAAACAATGTGCTCTTGAGGCTAAGAAGGACAACAGTATCCTGGGGCACATTAAGAAGAGAGTAACCAGCAGGTCATGGAGGATCTCCTCCCCCTCTACTCCGCCCTGCTGAGACCATTTCTGTAGTATTGTGTCCAGTTCCAGCGCCCCACTTCAAGAGGGGCAGGGATATACTAGAGAGTATCCAATGGAGGCTACGAGGGCTTTTCATCCATTTAGCACATGTGGTGTTGGTTTTACATCACTTTGGCTTCCTAATAAATGAGACAACACGAAGCTAAACGCTTTGCAGAAGTCAAACGTAGCAGTGTTGATGAAATGTGCTAAATCAATCAAATCCATAATCACATTCATGAAAAATTATATCAATTTCACTTAATAAGATCCTCTTTCCATTAACTCGTGTTGATTGTAATTAGTTATTCTCCTTAAATTGTTATTAATCAAGTCCCTTATCAGCCCTTCCATTATTTTTCACCAAATCAACATCAAACAATCAGATTTGTAATTACACGAGTCATCCTCCTCATCGACGCTCATGCCTTGGCACAAAGTCAACACTGCCTTGGTCTTCTGGAGAACTCCTCGTGCTGCAGATGCTGCCAGCCCAGGATGTACTTGGGGCAGGCTTTAAAACTCTCAGGCACTGAAGAGAGAATTTATCGCTCTCTACAACTACCTGAGGGGTAGCTGGAGCAAGGAGGGAGGGGGCAGCCTCTTCTCTTTGATGGCAAGCAACAGGATGAGAGGATGGTTGCAAGCTGTTCCAGGGGATGTCTAGGATGGATATAGAATCATAGAATCATAGAATGGTTTAGGTTGAAAGGGACCTTAGAGATCAGCCAGTTCCAACCCTCCTGTGCCATAGGCAGGGACACCTCCCACTAGAACAGGTCGCTCAAGCATTTTCCAAGCTGGCCTTGAAAGCCTCCAGGGAGGGAGCAGCCACGTCCTCCCTGGGCAACCTGTGCCAGTGTCTCACCACCCTCACTGCAAAGAACTTCCTCCTAACATCCTGTTTAAATCTCCCCTCCACCAGTTTAAACCCATTGCCCCTCATCCTGTCAGTACAAGACCTTGAGAATAGTCCCTCCCCAGCTCTCCTGTAGGCCCCCTTCAGATATTGGAAGGCTACTATAAGGTCTCCTGGAAGCCTTCTCTTCTCCAAGCTGCACAGCCCCAACTCTCATAGCCTGTCCTCATAGCAGAGGTGCTGCAGCCCTCTGAGCATCTTCATGGCCCTCCTCTGGACTCTTTCCAACAGTTCCATGTCCTGTGTTGGGGCCTCCAGAACTGCACACACAGTATTAAGAAGTATTTCTTCACTGAAAGTGTTCTTAAACATAAGGGTGATCTGTCAAGGTGGAGTCACCATCCCTGGGGGTGTTCAAGCAGCGCATGGACCTGGCACTTAGGGACATGGTTTGGTGTTGTCTCTTTAGTGCTGGGTCAAAAGGTGGACTGGATGATCTTGGAGGTCTTTTCCGGCCAGATATATTCTGTGATTCTGTGATCAATTGCTACTGGTTTAAAAAACCAACCAACCAACCAACCAAACAAAAACCCTCCAAACCCCCCCCCAACAAACAATACAAAACAAAACAAAACAAAACAAAAAACCCCAAACACCACCAAAAAACCCAAAAACCAAACCCCAACCCCAAACAAAAAAAACCCAAATCCCAAACTCCTCTAGCTGTAGCAGCAGTTTAACCTCCTGAGCCGGAACTGAAGATATTTCACATCATCATATTACATTGCTTAGCTTTTTTTGCCCCCCAAAATAGAGAAATTAAATATTTAGTGTCTGCCTTTTATGCATTCTTGTTTTAATGTCTTATATTCTGTCTAGACAACTCCTTTTAGACTCTTAGGGCTAAAGAGCACTTCCCTCTTGCCCCCAGCCCTGCCAGACACAGGTTTCACCTAACAGCCTTCTGCTGGGGGCTGGTTGCTGTTCGTTCTTACTCACTTTCCCTTCCTTAATTTCTGTGTGTTTAACCTACTCTCTGTTCCCTTCGAGCTTCTGGTTTTAACTAGGATTACCTTTTCTTCCCCGACACGGAGATTCTGATAGATTCCCTCCCTAGAAGCCTTTAAACAAAGAGTTATAAACATCCCCCAAGTTCTCTGTTTGAAACCCTCCAGGTGACCTGCCTGACAATGCTGAAAAGCAAATGGTCCTACTGGCAGCTCAGGCTTTCTTCTGTCAGCTCCCATCACAGAGGATGGAAACAGGTCACCTCTCTGCTGCCTGCAGACAGTTCTTGGACCTGTAGCCCAGGTGTCAGGATGATCTTTTTGAGCATCCTCCTGGTTTGGTTAAGAAATGCTCTTCTACAACATTCCCCCTTTACTCTGCTCTCCTCAGGCCCCACCTGGAGCACTGTGTGCAGCTCTGCAGCCCCCAACACAAGAAGGACATGGAACTGTTTGAGCCAGTCCAGAGGAGGCCACCAAGATGTTCAGAGGGCTGCAGCAGCTCTGCTGTGAGGACAGGCTACAAGAGTTGGGGCTCTGCAGCCTGGAGAAGAGAAGGCTTCCAGGAGACCTTGGAGTGGCTTTCCAGTATCTGAAGGGGCAACAGGAGGGTGGGGAGGGACTACTGACAAAGTCTTGCAATGACAGGATGAGGAGTAGTGGGTTCAAACTGGCAGAGGGGAGATTTCAACTGGATGTTAGGAGGAAGTTCTTTTGCTGTGAGGTTGGTGAGACACTGGCACAGGTTGCCCAGGGAGGTTGTGGCTGCTCCCTCCCTGGAGGTGTTCAAAGCCAGGTTGGATGAGGTCTTGAGAGACCTGTTCTAGTGGGAGATGTCCCTGCCTATGGCGGGGACTTGGAACTGGATGATCTTTGAGGTCCCTTCCAACATAAATCATTCTATAATTCTATGAGTTAGAAAACTCCAAAACCTCGAGCTCACATCATTCAAGTTGAGGTTCCTCAGGCCAGCATAGGGAGATTTTCTTAAATATTATGGATGTGTGATGAAGGAGGGAGTAATCCCTGGTTTTCTAGTGAGAGCTGATGGTCTTCTTTTGGCTTTTGTTTGTATCTGAGGTCACTTTCTCTGAAGTTTCTAGTGGTGCTTGGAATGCAGCAATGTCACTTCTGATATTGATTGTCCCTCCTGCACCTTCTTTGCCCACTCGATTCTTTCTAAATAGGTTACAACTATTGATTTTAATATTCCAGGCACATGGATTTTCTCCCCAAGTTTAAGTCATGCTCTCCAGACAGAATTTATGCTCATAAATGAGTAGTTCCCACTTCTTTTTTTTTTTTTTTTTTTTAATTGCTCAGACTCACTGCACTGCTCTACAGACAATTAATGTTCTTCTCCTCACCTCCCTAGGTGTGTTCATCAGCTCTTTTCTGAGCAGCTTCATTTTCTTTGTTGGGCCAAGAATGGATGCCAAAGGATTTCTTCATGCTCTCCAGAGCCTGTTCCTGTTCATCCAGTTTAAGTGTCCCTCCTTGCAGAAAGGCCAGCAGCCCAAAGAGCTGGCAGGAGAAACACAGTAGATGAGAAAACTTCAGCCCAGCAGCATCTGTCTGCTGGTCTCCAACCTCCTGATTTCTTCTGGCAGCAGGCAGATTGGATTTTGGGTCATTCTGTCATCGATATTCAGCTGTGCTGCAACTGGCAGCAGCTGGGCTGAGGTTTTCCCATCTACTGTGTTTCTTCTGCCAGCTCTTTGGGCTGCTGGCCCTTCTGCTAAGAGGGACACCTAGACTGGATGAGCAGGAACAGGCTCTGGAGAGCATGAAGAAATCCTTTGGCATCCATTCTTGGCCCAACAAAGAAAATGAAGCCCACTTCCCACATTCAGCTTACCTTGCTGTGACCATTTCCCAGGCACACACACACAAGAGCTTTTACTGGGCTGCCACTAAAACATCCCACCTGGAGAATTATCTCACTTGCCTTTTTTTCCCCAGCAGATATCCAGGGCTTTTGCGAATCCCAGTGATGGAGGAGCTAAACCAAGAGAGGACAAACTGTGCTTAGGGAACTTGCCCCTGTGGTTCGAGATCTGAAGGATTCCTCTCACCTCCTCATCTCCTGCCTTTGCTGTGTACTTCAAGGTTGTGTTGGCTTGAATCCAGCTCAGGCCGAGCTGTGCTGACCACCTGACATGCTTGCATGCATTTTAACTGACTCTGTTGGAAAGCAAGAGGAAAAACAACCAACTCTGTTCTTGCAGGTCCTAAACTGTTTGGAGGGAAGGGCTGAAACAGACACTTCTGGGGAGTTTGAAGTCTGGGTGAAAATCCTCCTGTCTGGGTGATTTCCTTTGGCACACATTAACATACCATGGGTGTGGAATTCGCCGTTTCAGAGCAAAAGCGAACCACAGCCATTCTCCACATCCAGCTTTTGCTGGGCTTGGTGACTGGGAATGTGCCCATCCCTGCTCCTGAAAACATCTTCTCCAACCCAGTGGAGCATTTAGGGGCAAATCTGTGAGTAGAGAAGTGGAGAAGTACAAGAGAAGAGAGCAGAAAGTCTGTAAAATAAACAAGCTACAAAACGCCTCCAGCTTGCTCTAAATTATGCATCCTTCCTGTTGGGAAATGTTGAAGGTTGTCTTTTCCTTTGAGCAGCTCTCCTGGATATTCACCTTCGCTTTCTGGGATGCCTCTGCTGTGGGTTTGTGGTTACTTTCCCTTGCCTTTTTGCTTCCCTTTAAAATGATTTCTTTGCTACTGTTTAAAATTCAGACCACGATGAGTCAGGTGCCCCCACGGCTGAGTGATTGGAGAATGAGAAAGGGATAAATGGTCTCTGGGAAGAGGTTGGTTGTCGGGGGTCAAGCATCAACCCAAGCCCCTTTTGCTGCTTTCCACCTGTTTGATGCCAGGACAGACAGGCACTGTGGTGCCTGTAGGGACCCTGCACAGCCCTTCCTTGCTCACTGTGCTGCTCCGAGGTTTTTCCAGAGCAGGAAGCTTTACTGGGACAAACTGGAGCTTCTCGCCTCTAAAAAAAAAAAAAAAAAAAGAAAAAAGAAAAAAGAGGGAGTTCTGGGACAAAAAGCCTGAGCTGCTCTTTTCCTTAATGTGATTGGTGCAGGGTTCGTTATGAATCTCATTTTGAAATTGTAGCTTTTACTTTTTCTCTTTTTTTTTTTTTTAAATCCTTT
>VWZI01014877.1:1060092-1072662 GCA_013396835.1 Psilopogon haemacephalus
AAAAAAAAAAAGAAAACAAGAGGAAGTTGATTGTAAATTTAATTCCTGCATCTTAGTCATTTCTGAACCATGGGTCATTAAGCACACATTAGTGCTGCCAGCCATTTTTCACAGGGGCTGCACCAGTGACACAAAGCGCGGCTGCTGCATCCTGGAGCATCCTGCTTTGCGACCTGCGGGCATCGCAGGGTGCTGGGGGGCACCCCTAGCCCGTGGGCTTGACAGTTTTTAAGCAGATAAATCCCAGAGGAGAGCCAGAACGGTGACAGTCCTGAGTGTGAGTGTGACTGATGGCATATAAACGTCCTGGGAGTGGTGACTTCTCCATATTTTACATGGAAACACCTCCTTGTCTTATAAAATATCCTGCTTCCATTTCTTACCCTCTCTCCCTGCTCTGCTGTTCGCTTTTAACCCTTGCAGCCAAGGGAAGGTTAAACTCTTGCAAGCTTCAGATATGTGGTTGAGCACTGGTGAAGGGTCTAAATATCAAACAGGAGTGGGATTGTTTAGTGTGGAGGAGAGAAGGCTGAGAGGAGACCACATTGCTGTCTACCACTACCTGGAAGGAGATTGTAGCCAGGTGGGGGTTGGTCTCTTCTCCCAGGCAACCAGCAGCAGAATGATGGGACAGTCTCAAGTTGTGCCAGGGGAGGTATAGGCTGGATGTTAGGATGAAGTTCTTCCGAGAGAGAGTGACTGGCATTGGAATGGGCTGCCCAGGGAGGTGGTGGAATCACTGTCCCTGGAGGTGTTCAAGAAAGGACTGGATGGAGCACTTAGTGCCATGGTCTAGTTGGTTGGATAGGGCTGGGTGATAGGTTGGACTGGATGATCTTGAAGGTCTCTTCCAACCTGGCTGATTCTATTCTATTCTATTCTATTCTATTCTATTCTATTCTATTCTATTCTATTCTATTCTATTCTATTCTATTCTATTCTATTCTATTCTATTCTACTCCACTCTACTCCACTCTACTCCACTCTACTCCACTCTACTCCACTCTACTCCACTCTACTCTACTCTATAGTATCAAGTGATAGAAAGAGATACTGCACCGGGGCAGTTTAGGTTGGAGATGAGGAAAAATTTCTCTCCTGCAAGGGTGGTCAGGCATTGGAATAAGCTGCACAGGGAAATGTCTCCATCCCTGGAGGTGTTCAAGAAACAAAATGGACATGGCACTGGGGGACATGCTTTAATGGCCATGGTGGTGTAAGGTTGATGGTTGGACTCGATGACCTTAGAGATCTTTCCCAGCCAGAACAATTCTCTGATTTTCTGATCCTACAACCTGTCCAGCCCTAATAGAAAAAGTTCTGTTTGTTGCCAGCATGAGCCGAGGTTTCCTCCTCATGAAAAGCTTTGAGTATATTGTAGTGTGGAAGACAAAATCCGTGAGCGTGCGAAGACCCATCCCAAGATGTGCTGCCCGTGCTCAGCACCAACCAGAGTCACCCCAACGCCGGCGATGTCAACGTGTCCAAGGGCTTGACAAACAGCTCGAGGAAGCTGGCTCCTTTAATAGGCTTCAGGGGTTTATTTATAGCCCCTTTGAATAAGTGCAGCTGATACTTAAGATCGGCAGATTTAATGACAGCGAGCTGGCGAAAGGCCAGGCCTGCAAATAGTGCCACTAAAAGTCTTCTCCACCATAAAATTTGTTTAATGTAAGAAATCATACCGTGCAGGGCTTTGCTTGCCATTTTTATAATGAGCAGGAGAGATCTCCATTTTGCTCCTAAGAGCAGCCAGCACTTTATGGGACATGGCTGCCTTTGCCTGGTGGGTTGAAAATGTAGCTCCGTGTTCGGAGGGACTCCTGTGCACTTTGTCCCACAGGAAAGGGACCTTTCCCACAGGATCACAGGATTGCAGGCTCACAGGATGTTAGGGGTCGGAAGGGACCCAAAGAAATCATCGAGTCCAACCACCCCTGCCAGAGCAGGACCAGACAATCTAGCTCAAGTCACACAGGAACACAGACAGGCCTTGAAAGTCTCCAGAGGAGACTCCACAACCTCTCTGGGCAGCCTATGGTGGTGCTCTGGGAACCTTCTAGTCCAGAAGTTGCCTCTTATGTTGAGCTGCAACCTCCTGTGCTGCAGCTTCCATCCACTGCTCCTTATCCTATCCCAGGGAGCAAGTGAGCAGAGCCTGTCCCCTGCCTCCTGACCCTCAGCCTTCAAGTATTGATAAACATTTATTAAATCCCCTCTTAGTCTTCTCTTGTCCAGACTAAGCGGCCCCAGGTCCCTCAGCCTCTCCTAATCAGACAGTGCTCCAGTCCCCTAATAGTCCTCGTAGCCCTCTGTTGGACTCTCTCCAGCAGATCCCTGTCCCTCTTCAACTGGGGAGCCCAAAACTGAAGGCAGTACTCAAGATGAGGTCTCACCAGTGCAGAACAGAGGGGGAGGAGAACCTCCCTTGATCTGCTAAACACACTCTTCTTAATGCAGCCCAGGATGCCATTGGCCTTCTTGGCCAGCAGGGCACATTGCTGTGCCATGGATGTTAGCCACCAGCGCTCCCAGGTCCCTGAAACTGGGGAGCCTACTCTTGATCTCTTCACACTTCTCCAGAGACATTTGGAACACAAAAAAAAAAAAAAGAGCAACAGGGCCTGTGCCAGGTCCATGTGGTTGCTGATCACGGAGGAGGATCACATCCTGTATGTGCCAACCCCCAGGATGAAATCTTTGCCAAGGAGCCATCAACTGCTGCAGCGACATCCCTCTGTGATTTGACCAAAAATCCATCAAACTCACCAGCTTCTGGGCTGGGCAGATGGGAGTGGGGCAGTTTATGATCTGTTGACATGCCAAATGGCTTGAAATCACCACACTTTGGTCTCACTTTGATGATGTTCAGTAGCTTTGTGATATTTTTTTCCGTGTTAGATTTTTGCAACTGTTCCCTCTTTTTGCAGACCTCTTGATCGTATCCAAAATCCCTGGCAAATTGTCTTGAAATTAGTTATTTTAGTTCACTTTTCCCCTCCCTCTAATAGAACAGAACTGAGTTTGAGTGCTTTTCCTTCCCAACCACGTCAAAATGACCCTTAACAACACACTGAGCAGTGCATCACACCTCATGGCCTGATATCACTGTCATCCATGGCATCATGTTCCTGGAAACAGTCATTCCAGGTGAGCATCTGCCCTGGGATTTGCAGAGGGAGCCTAGGCTGTACTTGAGGAAGAAGGCAGAGATCCTCTTCCAGCCCAAACCACAGCCCACTTCACTCCACAAAAGGCTTTTCTTGGGGTGTTTGCACAGATTTGCCCTCTCCACCTCAAAAAAAAAAAAAAAAAAAAAAAAAAAAAAANAAAAAAAAAAAAAAAAAAAAAAAAAAAAAAGGTGCATTTAACATAACAAAAAATAACCAAATGCTGGCAAAAATCAAAGGGGTAGAAATCCCTTAATGTTTTGTATTTAGATGAATTCCAGGAGCTCTTCAGTTGTGATCTAGAAGCAGTGTAATAGCAAACAGGTCACTCACTTTCTCTTAGAATCATAGAGTCAGTCAGGGTTGGAAGGTACCACAAGGATCATCCAGTTCCAACCCCTCTGCCATGGGCAGGGACACCCTACCCTAGAGCAGGCTGCCCACAGCTTCATCCAGCCTGGCTGCAAACACCTCCAGGGATGTTGCCTCAATCACCCCCCTGGGCAACCCATTCCAGCCTCTTACCACTCTCATGCTGAAGAACTTCCTCCTCACATCCAATCTGAATCTCCCCACCTCCAGCTTTGCTCCATTCCTCCTAGTGCTCTCACTACCTGATAGCCTAAAAAGTCCCTCCCCAGCTTTCTTGTAGGCCCCTTCAGATGCTGGAAGGCCACAATAAGGTCACCTGGGAGCCTCCTCTTCTCCAAACTGCACAACCCCAACTCTTTCAGTCTGTCCTCATAGCAGAGGTGTTGCAGCTCTCTAAGCATCCTCGAGGCCAAGGTGGCTCACCGGACCGTGAGAGCATCTGAATTTATTCTGGATGCCTTTGTGGGAGCAGCTTTCCATGGTGTTTGCATTGTCCATGTCCTCTGGACCTGCTGTCTCAGCTGTAGGTAGATTTTGGTCCTTGCTCTCTCTTATTATAAAGATTAACCATGAGTGAGTCCCAGCCAGCTCCATGATTTAGATTGCCCATTTCTGTAATGGACCGAGCACTTGCCTGGCTGTGAGATGAGCTGATATTTATAGGCACACTCTGGATCCCGGATAAAATACTGTGTCTTTAGTTGGAGATGCAAGAGATGATGAAGTGGCCTTTCTGTGGGATATGTTTTCAGGCTGAGATACTTCAGGAGTGCCTGAATGCTTTGCTGACCTGGGACCTACATTAGGAGGAAGCTTTAAAATAATAATTAAAAAAAAAAAGAAAGGCAGAGGAAGGGAAAGAATGGGGTGAATTGTGCAGGAAAAGGTGCAAAGTGTGGATGCTCTCTCTCTCTCTTTTTTTTTAATTTTCAGGCTTTCCCTATCTATCCAAAAGGGATATTATCCAAAGTATCCCTTTACTCTGCTCTCGTCAGACCCCACCTAGAGTACTGTGTGCAGTTCTGGAGCCCCCAGCACAAGAAGGACATGGAAATGTTGGAGAGAGTCCAGAGGAGGGCCATGAAAATGATCAGAGGGCTGCAGCAGCTCTGCTATGAGGACAGGCTGAGGGAGTTGGGGCTTTTCAGCCTGGAGAAGAGAAGACTTCAAGGAGACCTTCTAGTAACCTTCCAGTATCTGAAGAGGGCCTACAGGAGGGCTGGGGAGGGACTATTCACAGGGTCTTGTAATGACAGGACAAGGGAGAATGGGTTCAGACTGGCAGAGGGGAGATTTAAATGGGATGTTAGGAGAAAGTTCTTCACAGTGAGGGTGGTGAGACACTGGAAGGGGTTGCCCAGGGAGGTTGTGGCTGCTGCCTCCCTGGAGGCATTCAAGGCTAGGCTGGATGAGGTCTTGAGTGTCCTGATCTAGAGGGAGGTGTCCCTGCCTATGGTGGGGGTTGGAACTGGATGATCTTTGAGGTCTGTTCCAACCTAAATCATTCTATGATTCTATCACATTTTCTGCCCAGGAGGATGACAGATTGAAAGAGCTGAGCACAGGGTACTTCCTCTTCAGATACAAGGGAGAAGTACACACATGGACATTTATTTACTAGAGGGAGGATCACTCCATCACACGGATACATGAATGTGTCTCCTTCGATTGCTTCTGCACACGGAGGGGCTGGGAAGTCACAGGGGGAGCTGCCAGTGCTGGGGTGGGGGGGTTCAAGCCGAGGGAAAATGAAAGTTGTGCCCTATTTCCAGGTAACAACTGGGTGTGAAAGAGGCACCTTGTTGCCTCTACATGTGTTTAGACCTGAATTTCACACTTCGTTAGTCTTAGGAGTCCCTGGAGGCTCCTTCGTGCTGCTTGGGGGGATTTGACCTTGGGAGAGGTTAGCAGGGCGGCTGCTGGCTGCAGCTGCTGCTGTCCCCCGTGCTGGCAGGATCCGAGCCCAGCTCTGCATCGGCCAGGCTGCAGCTGTGAAATCCCCTCTGGGAGAGGTTCCTGCTGCTCAGGTACAGCCGCTTTGCAGTGGCATCTAGGAGTGATGCTCCAGCATGTCTGACGAATGAGCCCTCCCCTGGCACTCTGCGGTAAGTAGAGCCCAGGCAGTTTTGCTTTTCGCCCACCACCTTCCTTCCACATCTGTACCAGGGGTGTTTGTAGCCGTGCCATTAGAAAGGGAAGGTGGCAGCTGTATTCTGAGCCCCAAAAAAGATCTTTCAAGGTTTTGGACTGCCAAAATTCCCCAAGAGACCTGACCCCAGAGCAATGACATGTAGTATTCTTCAGCATTCTTAGTTTGAGGGCACTAACTCTTTGTCTCTCTCTTAATGATCCAGGTCAAGAGGCTTTCCCCCCATAAATATGTTAGTTCTCTTGAGCTCCCTGCCTAGTTCTCACCCAGGATCCAAACCCAGCATTCAGGAATGTGCTTTTCCCTTCCCATGCACCCACAATCTCTCTGGGTGGGAGCAGCAGCTCCTGAAAGGGTTTCAGGAGATTTCTGGGGTGCACTGGCAAAATCTACAATTTCAAGCAGTGAAAGCACCTGAACAGAGCACATTGTGCTATGCTGGCATGAAAATGATGAGCAGAAGAGGGCAGTTCACTCAGGAAATCTGCAAGTTTTGAAATAACCTGCTTTTTTTTTTTTTTCTTCTTCTTCTTCTGTTTTTTTTCTTCTCCCTGGCCCAAATTGCTAATTGTAAATTATTCACCCAATTCTGGTAGAATGTCCTGTTTTTGCTGAACTAAACCCAGCTGTGTAATACCCTCTTAGCCTACTGGGCTTATCTCCAGGGCTCAAAGCTGTTCAACTTCCCTCACTCCTTTTCCCTCTCATTTATTTTCCCTATGATAAATAAGAATAAAAAACGATTTTTTTTTTTTCCCAACTAGAATAAGGCAGAAGTTTTCTTTCTTAGTGCAGAGTTTGCTGGGGCACAAGGGGGAAAGTTGGAGAACACGAACTATTATCAGGAATGCCACTCAAATTACAATATAATTGTCTGGGAAAAAAAAAAAATATTCTGGCAGCTAATTCTGATTGCAGTGCACATTTCAGTGCCTGTGACAAATGATTTCTAAAGTTAGACTCAAGGACACCAAGCTTCCAAGAGGTCACTCATCTGTGGTGTTTATTTTATTTGCCATAGCAAAAGAAGTTTTAAAAGAGTTAAATGAGGAGGAAGAGGAAGAGGGGGAAAAAAAAAAAAAAAGATGGAAGAAAAGCATGGATGATCTGAAGAAGATTGAAGTGTTTTGTTTTAACAGGACTGATGCTCAGAGCCATAAAGTATGAAATACAGGAGGGAAAGCAGATTTGGGGCTAACCTACAATATCACATTAGACTTTAAAGCTGTTCCAACAGACTAAGCATTTGAGAAAGGATCGGAGCTGTGTGTGATAAGTTGCTCCTCTTATCGGCAAACTGTCATCTGTCTTGAGTGAGAACATTTTGTCCACCCTACCAAAACAAGTCAGAAAAATTGGATAAAAACAAAAATATAAATCAGAACAGTAGCTGGGAGCAGAACTGAAATGATGGCAATTTCCTGGCAGGGATCGCTGTACAGCTAAATGTCAGACGTGGCAGAAAGAATTATACTTTCGACTCCAGGTCAGGAATTATGTGTGAGAATGTGGTGGGCAGACCCCTGGCCAGCACAGCCACTGTGGCCTTTGGTGACAGCTTCAGTGGCTCCATGGGCAGGGGTGCTGGTGCATGTCCTCTTTGTGGGCTGGTCAGGAGCACCACGGTTCTCACAGCACTGTCATAGAATCAGAGATTCAAAGACTCATAGAATCATAGGCTCATAGAATCATAGACTCATAGACTCATAGAACCAGAGATTCATAGAATCATAGATTTGTAGAATCATAGAGTCATAGAATCACAGATTCATAGACTCATAGAATCATAGACTTACAGACTCATAGACTCATAGAATCATGGATTCATAGAATCATAGAGTCACAGAATCGTAGAGTCACAGAATCACAGAATTACAGAATCATAGAATGGTCCAGGCCAGAAGAGACCTCCAGAGGTCATCTAGTCCAGCCCCCTGCAATCAACAGGGACATCTCCACTAGCCCAGGTCACCCAGGGCACTGTCAAGCCTCACCTTGAATGTCTTCAGGGAAGGGGCCTCAACCACCTCCCTGGGCAACCTGTTCCAGTGCTCCACCACCCTCACAGTGAAGAACTTGTCCCACCAGAGGTTTTGCTCCTTCAGTGGCTGCCATAGCCCAGCTCTGCAGCACCACTCCTGCTGAACTTTGCAAGGGTCATGCTTCTGGATCAGACCTTCACATAACCAGAAGCAGGTCATGGTGCCTGCAGCTTGCTGTAGGTCTCCAGACAATCATTGTTATTCATGCTAAATGTTGCTGGAGCCACCCTGCCCCGGGCCTGGCTTCCTGCAGACCTTTTCCACAGGATGAGTGACTTGCAGATAATCATGAATTAAGTGCCTTGGGCTCTTTCTAAACTTAATCATTGCATTGCATTCCCAAAGCACGCCAGGAGCTACGGCAGCAGCTGGAGAATAGAGATGCAACCTCTCCCCAGGTGTGTGCAGGGCTGTGGGGATCAACTGCATCTGAAGTGCTGGGCTCCTGCCCTCCTCTGGGTCTTCTGCAGAGAAATCCTGCTCAGCTCAGGGTAAAACCTGCTTCTTGGCAGTGAGTCTTCTGAGGAGCTTTTGGGAGAGCTGGGGATGTTTAGCCAGGAGAAAATGAGGCTCAGGAGGGAATTCTGGCTCACTAGAATTCCCCCAAAAGAAGTTAGAGACAGGTGAGTGGGAGCCCTCTCTTCCAAGGAGCAAGCAATAGGAGAAGAGGAAATGGCCTCAAATTGCACCAGGGGAGATTTGGATTGGGGATTAGGAAAAGTTTCTTCCCTGAATGGGTTGTCAAGCCCTGAAACAGGCTGCACAGGGAAATGCTGAGGGCCATGTTTTAGTGGTGACCTGATAATACTAGATTGATGATTGAACTTGATGATCTTAAAGGTCTCTGTCAACCAAAAAAATTTCTATGATTCTATGATAGCTGTGCACAGCCTTTCTGTCCACCCTCCCTCGCTCAGCCTCACATGGGGAAGAATTTAGCTGCCCAGGCAATTCTTAGTGTTTCCTGTCCTCAGGCCAAGGAGATGGTCCATGGGGCTACCACAGGTGCATGGAAAAAACCTCTAGGGGTATGGGCACGATGTCACGGCAGCACCTTGGCATTTGAGCTGGAGGCAAAGTGAGGTGTCCATAATACCACCAGGGCTGAGCCAGGTCCATCGTCTCTCAGGCAGAAGCTCAACAGCCCAGGAGGGCTGACATTGTTTTGCACTCAAGGCATGCACCAAATTTAGATGGCCAGCAATGAGAGGCCCAGGGACCTCGATGCCCAGGGCAGCACAGGTGGAGTGGAGCCAAGGCGCAGCCTGCCAGCCCCTTCCCCATGCTGCACCTGGTGCTCCCAAGTGGTTTTGTCCTTCACTTCAAGTCATTTCACACCGTGTTCCCACCACAGCAGCCAGGCTGATATCACTGGAGGCAAGACCTGAATCAGAGCCTGAAAAAAATCAGCTATTTAGATTCAACATAGCTGCTGAGCTCTCGGTGGCTGTTAAACTGCAAGACATCCAACTGCAATTTGGAAACAGAGATACAATGCAGGGAGATCTGGAGACAGTCTTTTACAAAATCCCCGAATGGGAGCAGAGAGATGCTGGGCAGGAAGGTAATATGTGGTCCATCAGGTTGTGAGTAGTAAAGATGTGGCAATGCCAAAGGCTTGTGCAGCCCAGACTGGGGAGCAGCACCTTTGAAGCAGGAGAGGGAGAAGGCTCCTCTCTGCCCCCAGTAAATGAGCAGCTGAAGAGGGATCACTGGAAAACTCCCCCAGACCCTTTGCAGGTGGGAAAGGGGGAGCTGGAGTTGCTACGAGGTCTCACAGCCCCCAGAACCACTCCCTACCCAACCTGTCCCAAGGTCATAGAATCATAGAATCACAGAATCAGAGAATGGTTTAGGTTGGAAGTGACCTCAAAGATCATCCAGTTCCAACCCCCCTGTGCCATAAGCAGGGACATCTCCCACTAGAACAGGTTGCTCAAGGCCTCAAGGTCACTGCATCCTGACATCCAGCAAGCTCCTCTTAGCCCCCAGCAGCATGGATATGGAGCAGCAGAAGCAGTGAGGCTGTGCTGTGGTGAGGTGCTCCACTTTAATTTGGATTTAAAAACTTTTTAAAAAATATTACTCATTTTGCAGTAATTTGCTGCTGAGGGCACTGTAAATGCTCTTTAAATCCAGATGGATGAGCAATAGCTGAGATTTTTACATCAACCCAGCTGGGAGCAAGAACACCCTAACCCATGAAGGCTGGATGGCTGGATGGTACTGCAAAGCCCTGGTACAAGTGCCAACAGTAGGTGCTCATCTCAGGACAAAGCAGTTTGCAACAGGGGGAGTGGGATAAGGGATAACAATTTATTCCCTTTTGGAAAGATCCCAACAGCAAGGACAACAGAGCTGCCCTTCAAGCAGGAGCTGCTGAGAGGCTGATGCAAACTCACCTCCTAAGAGTAGCATTTAATGCAGAGTTTGTTGCAAGAGGAGAGGTGACCCTGGCAAGGGTTAATGCAGGCTGTGGCGTGCACCCAGCACAGACACCCTGCACTAGCAGCAGTGTGGGTGCATATATATATATATATATATATAAATATATAAATATATATCTCATATATACAGATATTCAATTATCTGTGGCATGTGGGCTGGGGAGCAGACAGGCTCGCCTCTCACCACAGTAGGGTGGGGGATGCCACACAAATTCTCTCCATTGCTTCCCTGGAAATCCTGGCAAGCCCAGGGGAGCCTGCAGTTCATCAGCCCCGCGTCGCTGCGGGCAGCAAGGGCTTCACTGCAGCGTTTTGGGAAGCCTTGGAGCAGCTGTAGCTCAGACAACCACATTACCCCTGAGCACCCCGGCTGGGCTTCATCTGCAGGCTCCTGGGTTTGCTGAAGGGAACTTCCACCCCCAATTAGGATGTTATTGGGTGGATTTTTTTTTTCTTTTTTTGGTGTTATAATGCCCTAAAATCATTTGTGGTATAAGGAAGCTGGAAGATCACCCAGATCATGGCCAGTCCCTCTCTGCTGTCAGACACACAACAGAGTTCAGCTTCTAGTTTGGTTGGGTTTGGTTGTGCTGTTTGTTTGCTTGCAAGGATTGTCACATCCCCTGCCTGAACTGCACCACTGACAATAAAGCCGAAGCCCAAAGTTTTGAAGAGGTCTCCCAAATGGAATGTCAATTATCTTTCCCTTCCAGCCCTGCCAACTTCCTCTGACACTTTCAAATCCCAGTTTTATTTTGATAAATGGAGCCACTTGCTCTAATTATTCATCCTGCACTCGGAGGCAAGCAAAAAACCCTGTAAACTTGAAAAGGCAAAAGGTGGTTTAAACTGTGACTCTAAGCTTGAAGAAGTATAGCCCCAAAGATAGTCTCTGTGTGTGCGCAGTGGTTTGTGTGTGCAGGTATGGAGGGGGTGGAAGGACATTGTAGACTAAATCCTGAGGTCTCAGTTTGGATGAAAATTCCATCTGAGGCAGCTGGGGTTGCTTTTGCTGCTGGGGATTTGGTTCGAGGTTTATGACTTGGATTGGTGTTTTTCTCTGCCCAGCACAGTTACTATATTGGAGCCTGCCAAGAGACCTGTGTTTACCTGCGTGGTGGATGTGACATCATCAGCTTTGCAACGGGAAACTCAAGAGCCTTTGGGCCCAGAAAAAAAGATAGAAGAGAGCTGTCCTTCCCCTGATCTGCCAAAGGGTCCTCCTGGTGCTGGCATGGAGAGGAATTCCCTAAGGAGGAACTGTCATCTGCTGCCCTTGGGAAACCTGTTCCCCTCTCAGCACTTGTCCTTCAAGTCTTACTCCATCCCCAACCCTTTCCCAGACTTCTCTTCATGGGCTGCCACGCTTCTTCCACATTTAGATGCCAGTCTGTCCTTGCTCATTGCTATTCTCCACCCATCTCCTCAGCTCAGCTTAGTTTCAAAGAGAAATTCTTCGTCAAGATGCCAGGATCTGCTGGTGGAGGTGAAGGTTGGTAGATCAATGCCGTGAATGCCTCCCAGAGCATAAGAATCTCTGCACATCTTATGCCTGGAGAGAGGGACCAGCCCTGGGGCTTGGAGGTGCTGAGGACCCTCTCTGCATCAGCATTTCCACATTTACAGCCTCATTTCAGCTTCCAGCTGTACTCCAGCACTTGGCTTTCCTCTGGGCTTGTCAGCCCAGCTATGAGCACTGTGGTGTTTGGGAACCAGCAGCCTTAATTATCTTTTTAATCTCATTATCTTTCCTATGATCTTCTCTTTGTTCCTCCTTCCACCCCTGTGTCTGCAGGCAACAGAGAGCTCTGCCTCTCCCCGCAGCTCCTCATCGCATCACCATATTCCCACACAACTTGCAGACCAGCCACGTGGGATTTTCATCTAAATTGCTACAAAAGCAGGAACAAAATCCAAGGTTCCTCACTTCCAAATCACAACCAAGCCACAGACAGCGGCACCAACTCAAGAAGATGTAAGTACCTTCACAGAAATGCTTCTGCCAAGAACATAGCTCGTTGTTAGCAAGGGCTTCTCAGCGATCTCCACTCTAGTCCCATGGGACAAAGAAGTGCTGCCATCCTGGGATAGAGTGTCCAGCTTTTGTGGTTTGCATTATTTGCAAGGTAAAGAACCCTGTTTATCTCAGATCAGCTCATTCTGAAGTCTCAGAATATAAGTGTCATTACTCTGGGGTTGTAAAGTCACAGAATCACAGGATCACAGAATGTCGGAGGCTGGAAGGGACCTCAGAAGATGATCTGGTCCAGCCCCCTGCCAGAGCAGTCCTACCTAACCAACAATCCAGCTAACTGCAGATAGATGAGGAGGATAATTTGATGCTATCTTTGGATTTCCAGGCATTACAGGTAAATAAAATACACCCCATT
>VWZI01014877.1:1076221-1089787 GCA_013396835.1 Psilopogon haemacephalus
GCTCTTCACATCATTCCAGGTCACACTTCCCTACAGGTGCTCCCTGTTGATTCAAGGACACTTCCAGGCAGTAGAATTCAAAGCAGCTGGGATGGACAGGCCAGCTCATCCTACACATTTTAAATTGCTTTGAAAAAGCCCAGAAGGCATTTTGCAAAGAGAGTCTGTGGCAGGGACTGAAATCAGTGCTTAGCATGTGGCTTCCTCTAACGGTGGTCATTAATGACTGTTGTCATTGTCACACCAGCACAGCCTGTTAATTTGGCACAGGAGTCATTAAAAACAAGCCTCGGTGGATAGAGGGGGCTTTGGAACTGCTGGATGACTTGGCAAAAAAAAAAAAAAGAAGAAGACCCTCAGTATCTTACATCGCTCTGCTTGTGAATTCAGAACAAAATCTCCCAGGAATTGGCTTGAGCCAAGATTTGGCACTAATTATTTTCTTATGCTGAACACTGCTAAAAGCCAGCTCTGCTTTTTCCTCATCCCATACCCCACCTAAACTCATCCTCTCCTCCTGGAGCATGCTTTCTGGAGAAGAGGGGCCCTCAGGGGAGACCTTACTGCTCTCTACACCTACCTGAAAGGAGGTTGTAATAAGGTGGGTATTGGTCTCTTCTCCTGAGGAACTAGCAGTAGGATGAGGTGAAGTGGCCTTGATTTGCACCAGGGGAGATCTATGTTGGATATTAGGAAAAAAATCTTACCTGAAAGAGTGGTCAGGCATTGGAACAGGCTGCCCAGGGAGGTGGTGGAGTCACCATCCCTGGAGGTGCTCAAAGACCATGTACACATGGCTCTTGGGGACATGGTCTAACGGGGGAGAGAGGTGATGAGTTGATGGTTGGACTCAATGATCTTAGAGGTCTTTTCCAATCTTAACAATTCCATCATGTCACCACTTCCAAAGCTTTCACCCTGCCTTTACTCCTGGATTGAGAAGGTGATAATCAGCAGCCCCAGTGCTTCTGCCAATCTGTACCATCAACTTGCAGGGGGATGTTTGGCTCCATCACACCAAGCATGACGATTCCCTTGAGAGGGAAGGGCTCAGTCTGCACCACTCCTGCTCCAGTCCAAGCCCCAAGGCTTTAATTGCCTCCAAGCTCGCAATTACAGAGCTGTGCTGCATGGGTGTCCCTCCCCTAGAGTTCCTCCTACCAGGTGCTTTTAATTTATTTGTATTTCCAGCAGCGATAATTGAGTTATCAATTTTGTGCTCTTTTGGGCCGGAAGCAAAGAGATCAGAGAGCTATTTTATACACCTAATTATAGATTATTTCCCATAGCTATAAAACCACAGAGAGACAGACCCAGAAAATGTGTCGCGAGGTGCTCTGTGTCCTCTTCATCTCTCCTGACTTTCTCCCCGTTGCTCCCTTAGACTCCAGGCTGAATGCCCTCCAGACACAGCAGCTGTCAAAAGCAAGGGATACCTATTTCCCACAGGACAAAATCTCTCCCCACCACAGCAGAGAGCTGCTTAAAAATCAAATTCAGCTTAAATGATCTGTTTAAGCCTTTAGCACCTCGCAGAGCTGGGCTGAGATTTACTCTGTTTCTGTGCAGTTTGACTATAATTTGGCTCGTAACAGGAGTCCCAGGTCCTGCTGAGGAGACAAAATGTTGATATCATTTTGTAATTCTGCTGGTTTCGGGGTTTTGTTTTGTTTTGTTTTGTTTTGGTTTTTTTTTGGAGGGGGCTTGCATTTCACAGAGTCACAGAGTCATAGAACTGTAGAGGTTGGAAGAGACCTTTGAGACCATCAAGTCCAAATGCTCACCTTGATTCCAGCACCACTGCCATACAACTACCACTAAACCATGTCCCTCAGCACCATGGTCACATATCCTCCAAATGCCTCCAGGAATGGTGACTTCACCACCCTGCTGGGCAACCTGTTCCAGTGCTTAATAACCCTTTCTGTGAAGATATCTTTCCTGGTATCCAACCTGAACCTCCTCTGGCACAAGCTGAGGCTGTTTCCTCTTGTCCTGTCACTTGTTGCATGTGAGAAGAGTGCAACTCCCACCTCACTCCAGCCTCCTTCGAGGTAGTTGTAGAGGAGTACTGCATCCAGTTCTGGAGCCCCTATTACAAGAGGAATATGGACATGCTGGAGCATGTCCAGAGAAGGGCCACGAGGATGATCAGAGGGCTGCAGCACCTCTGCTATGAGGACAGACTGAAAGAGTTGGGGCTGTTCAGTTTGGAGAAGAGGAGGCTCCCAGGTGACCTTCTTGTGGCCTTCCAGTATTTGAAGGGGGCTACAAGAAAGCTGGGGAGGGACTTTTTAGGCTATCAGGGAGTGACAGGACTAGAGGGAATGGAACAAAGCTGGAGGTGGGGAGATTCAGAGTGGATGTGAGGAGGAAGTTGCTCAGCATGAGAGTGGTGAGGCCCTGGAACGGGTTGCCAGGGAGGTGGTTGGGGTCACTTCCCTGGAGGTGTTTGCAGCCAGGCTGGATGAGGCTGTGGGCAGCCTGATCTAGGGTAGGATGTCCCTGGGTATGCAGGGGGCTTGGAACTAGATGATCCTTGTGGTTCCTTCCAACCCTGACTGATTCTATGATTCTATGATGATGATGTCCCCTTAGCTTTCTCTTCTGAAAGATAACCAACCCCACTTCCCTCAACTATTCCTCATAAGACTTGTGTTCAAGGCCTCTTACCAGCTTGGTTGCTCTTCTCTGGACACACTCCAGCACCTCAGTGTCCTTATTCTAGTGAGAGGTCCAAAACTCACCACATTTGCTGTGGCTCTTTACCCTCCCATTAGCTTCCCACTCCCCAAGTGCAGCACTGCAGCACTGCAGTTCCACTCTCTATCCCACACGGGTCTGAGCTACCTTTAGCATCCGCAGAGCAGCCAGAGCTGCCTGGAGCATGCTGCAGTGCAGAGCCAGGGCTAAAGTCCAGCAGATCCTATTTTTACACCTAGGAAAAGAGATGGGAATCGTCTGTGTGTCGGTATTAGATTTCTGGTGGTGACATGAAGAGGCCATCCAAGATGTATGACCTAGCAAATGTACTGTAATGCACACATCACATTTGTTCTCCGAGTAAATAGATATTGTCTGGGGTGCATTACATCTGCGCCTTCATGTTTAATTTAAGGGAGGCGAACTGCCTTAATTTCTCTAAATTGTAGCAATAAACATAATGCTAACAGTGATGTTGCTAATAATTTATTGAGTGAGTGATTAATCAGCGCCCAACTATTTTAACTACCTGTTCTGAAATGCCCAAATCTAAATTAATTGTGGGTCATTATATGAATTCGTGTGTGTGTGTGTGTGTGTGTGTGTGTATATATACAGGGAGAGGGAGAGAGAAAGAGTTATATATGAATTCCAAGGGTAATTAAAATGGATAAACCATCTAATCTGGTGAATTCCTGGAGCTGAGGCAGGATCTGCTCTCCCCTGCTCTTCTGCCTTTCCACATTTCATCCTCAGCACAGAGAGAGGAGTCACATTCCACTGCTTTAAGTCAGTCATTTGTGCTACTGAAAAATATATTGCCCAAAAATTTAGCAACTGCCTGCATCCCACACTGCAAAGAGGAATGGTGCTGTGGGGAGAGGGCAGGACTGTGGGGGCAGGGCTGTGAGAGTAGGGCAGGGACAGGTGAACCACACTCTATGGGGAAATGCTGAGTGAGGTCCTTCCAAATCATCTCTTTGCCAGATCTTGGAACCACCTGGAAATAAAATCAATTTTGAATTCAAATGGTAAACAAGAGAACGATGCAGGTTCTCTGTCCCCATTCACAATGAAATTTTTTTGGTTTTTTTTGGGGGGGGTGGAAATTAGGGATTAAATTAACAGATTTGGGGCACAGCCCAAGAGTTTTCCTCCTTGTCTGCAAGAAGCACTACAAGAGGCAAAGCTGACAGCATTGGGGTGTATATTAGCAGGGAAATCTCTCGGCACTCCAAGGTGAAGCTTGGCCTAAAGGGGAGACCAGTTCTCTGCATTTAGGCTCAAGCCTAGAGCTCACAACCAAGAGAGCCCCAGGCACCCAGCACAGGCCTAGCCAGCAGCAGTTCTCCCTACTGGGTCACTGCTCCCCATGGCATGCCCAGGACCGAGGGGCAGGGGAGGGAACCTTGTACTGAGGGGTGGGGAGAGAGACAGTTCTAAGGACTTGTAGCACTGACTTGAAGAGCAGGATGATTAATGAGAGCAATGGCATGAAGGAACCAGAAGCTAAGTAATGAGACCTTTATTTGATACATAACACCACCGGGACCTTCTATAAAGAGAATACCAGGAGTAGGGCTAAGTTTCGGTGGTTTGGGAATGCATCAGGAAGGGAGAAGGAATTGCTGACTTTGCAGTCAGATGCTTGGGCTGTACACAACCAGGGCTGCAGAGCTGTTCAAAGTCAGCCTGGGACGTGTTAATTTGGTCATATATTTTCAGATGGTAGAGAGACACCCTGACTTTTGATTTAGTGTGCTGCGTGGGTCTATGCAATGTTATGGGCTTAAAATGCGGTGTCCAGAGCCTGATTCAGTCACCTGATGGTTGAATTCCAGCTGGGAGATGAAGAAGCCATTATATACATAACAAGAGCTTCCAGCCAAAAAAATTACTTATGGTTTCAATTGAAGGAGAAGAAGTTGCTGGCAGTGTGGATGTCAGAAACACAGCAGTTAACAGCAGAGACGAATGAGAGATTGGGAGGTGATAACTTAGATAAATTGGTGTCTCATCCATATTAAGGAGACAGCTCATCCTCAGTTGCCGCCGGATGACATGAACAGTGGAGCGTATATGGATACTAAAATACATTGGTCTTAAAGTTAAATCCCCAAGAACCATCAGAAATAAGTCTCAGAAGCCAAAGTGAGAGCTGATGCACGCTGCAAAAATATGCAGTCTGTCAGAGCGCACTGCTCTCTCCATATAACTTCCACCGTTTGTGGGACAATTACAGAGAAAACGATACTGTGATCTGTAAAGCAGTTCCTGGAGTGGTTTTATTCACTAACTCAATGCTATGCATAATCATTGCCAGCAACATCTCCAGAGGTGTGTGCATAATAGAGAGACATCAAGTCAATGAGTCAAAACATCAGAAAATAAAATTCAGATGAACACCGCATTCAAAAATTATATCATCTGTCATTTAACACTGTCTGAAGACCTCCTTATTGAAATAATACATCTCAACCAGAAGTTACCCCAGGCAGTAACACCGTATTGCACTCTGTTTAGGATCTACCAGGAGCTGGGGGGTTTCTGCAACGTGAGCTGGCTGCCAAAGAGGCGAGCTGGGGTTATAAACCCTGGTGGGGATTGTCAAACCGAAGCACCCAGAAGACCTGTAAAGGGGAACCGCAGGGCTCTGGGAGGGTCTGTTCATCCCATGTACCTGATTCAAAACCTGACAAAGTCAGCAGTGACCATGCAGCATCACCCATTCTGTGTGGGTGTGTATAGTGTTGGGGTTTTTTTTCCCTTTTAAACTCCAAATAAGCCTCTAAAAAAAACCCGTTGTATCCAAACGCAAACCTAATTTGCCCTCTCTGACATTACACTTCACTGGATTAGATCCTTTGTTCCTCCCGTTCCAAAACACCCATCGAGATAAGAAGTTTCCCTTTTTGAAAATGCAGGACTGGAAGACCTTTAAATCCCCTCACTAAATTCTTAGCATGCTGTTTTCCCAAAGCACCATGTATAGCAGCGGCTGTGCTACAGCCTGAAAGGAACAATTCCCTGCAGATGCAGCATCTGAGGCCAGGAATATCTGCTCCCCGGTGCTTTGCAAGGGATATTGCAGCATGAGCCATAAGGAAACTGTATGTATAGCCTATATGCATACTACAAGATACTATATATATATATATACACACTACACAACTATATCCAGGTTGCCCACAGATGTAGATGCTCCTTTCCTGGAAGCGTTCCAGGTCAGGTTGTTTGGAGCTCTGAGGAACCTGCTCTCATTGCAGATGTCTCTGCTGACTGCAGGGGAATTGGACTAAATGACCTTTGAAGGTCTCTTCCAACCCAATCCAGTCTGTGATTCTAATATATATAAAATGTATATTTGCATATATATATATATATATGTGTGTGTGTGTGTACTTTTTCTTATATATATTTACCTCTCCTGTGAGGACAGACTGAGAGTTGGGGTATTCAGTTTGGAGAAGAGGAGGCTCCCAGGTGACCTTAATTGTGGCCTTCTGAAGGGGGCTACAAGAAACCTGGGGAGGGACTTTTTAGGCTATCAGGTAGTGAGAGCACTAGGAGGAATGGAGCAAAGCTGGAGGTGGGGAGATTCAGATTGGATGTGAGGAGGAAGTTCTTCAGCATGAGAGTGGTGAGAGCTTGGAATGGGTTGCCCAGGGAGGTGGTTGGGGCCACCTCCCCCCTGGAGGTGTTTGCAGCTAGGCTGGCTGAGGCTGTGGGCAGTCTGATCTAGGGTAGGGAGTCCCTGGTCATGGCAGGGGGGTTGGAACTAGATGATCCTTGTGGTCACTTCCAACCCTGATTGATTCTACAATTCTGATTCTATATATATATTTCTTAAAAGAACAAAGCTTTTGTTCTGGGCTCAATTTTCTCTTAAGCCATATGAAATCAGAGTCTATCTTGTGGTACTAAAGGATAAGGAAAAAAACAAAAACAAAAAAAAAATCAAGGTGGTTATAATTTCCACAAGTTCCTAGTTGTAGATACAAAGACAACAATAATTTTGCCCTTTCCTCTTTGCTAGCTGCCCAAATCTCCACACTAGCAGAAAACACAGATCCCACTCCAGGTGCTGGGAAGACACAGCAGTGTGTAGTGAGTCTGAGTTGCTCCAGGGTGTGAGAATGAGCAATGAGCATCTCTGCTGGAAGCAAAATCAGGAACTTGGGCGAGCTTTGCCATTTAGACAACAAATCACTGGGTGTGCTTGAGGGTTCATTTTTCACTGGAAGACACCAGTGGAAGGAGTGCTTTGCTGCTTATCTCTTTATTGCTCATCAGTGCTTCTTTGCCCTTTGTTGCTTGGGGAAAAAAAGCATGGTGCTTAACTGGGTCGAAGGGTGGACACTGTGAAAGGAGTGATCCACCTCTTTAATCCCAAAGGCTTTATAAAGGGTTCAGTTTGCTCTCTGGGTAAACCTCTGTCTTCCCAGTTCGCTCACCTCCCTCTCTGCCATCCGTCTAGGTTGCCTCGTCTGTGTCTGAAGGCAAGCTTGCCATCCTTTGAAGAGGTAGTCTCCTCTAAAAAATCAATAGTTAACATTGTCTTTAAATAGTCTGACATTTACCTTTACTGCAGTTTTCATTTCTTTCTGGGATTGCCCAGGCATTTGTACTGCCCATATACATTCCTTATTTCTCTGCCTGTAGTCACCGGCCAGGAGCTTCGCAAGGGCAGCAGTCCTGATGGTGTAGCTCATAAGCCACAAATAAAAGAGACTTTAGCAAGATAATTGAGAGGGCCAGAGCTCACTAATAGAAGCATCTTTGCTTTATGGAAGGCATCAAGTGAGAATAATTACAAGCGAAAGGGTAGCATAAATCCCTGAAGAAAATACCTCCTGAAAGCAGTTTCCCCAACAAGCAAGTCTGAAATGCTGGCCCAAAGGTCAAAAATAAAAGACTGTGAGCATCAACCTCCCAAGCCAGCCACCTTTCCTTCCCCCTTCTTGTCAAGAAATTGTCAGGGGGTTCATTTAGAAAGCTGCTTGTTCAGAGTAGGGCCGTTTGCAATCTGGGCAAGTTAAGCAAATTAGCAGAATTATTAGGTAAGAGGCAATTCTCCACAGCCTGCAAAGCAACCGCTTGTTAAATTAGCTCACACGAGAGAGTTGCACTGATGTAGTGAAGGCTGCAGTGTTTGCAGAGGGAAGGCTGTGCAGGCATTTCCTCTGAAATAACACTGCCCTACTCCTGCTGAAAGATAGGAAAGGGGAGTTTGTGCCCATTCCCTGGCAGGCTGGGACATCCTCCTTGCACAAACCTGCTGGGAGATGCCTTTGCCTTTTACCCACACTCTGGCTACTCAGCTCCTCCTCAGCAGGAGTTAGGATAAAAACCTAACAAAGAAGAAAAGCCCAGCACCTTCAAACTAGGTGCTTCTAAAAATAGGGAGGGTTTCAGGAGAGCTGATGCTGTAAGAGTCCTGGAAGCAGGTGGCTCACTGCACCCTCTTTCCCCTGGGACCTGCAGAGACACCTGCGGTTCTGCAGCCTCGCTGTCCTGGGGCAGATTTGAGAATGGGACTTACTGCAGCAGAAACAGAAATCAGAGTCCTTTGAGAAGCTGCAAGTAACTCACATATGATTTCTGATCACTCAGTCTCATTTTTATATACTCTTTGACTATCGATTTGATATTTTTATATGTAGAGCTCTTAGTACAGGGGGGAAAAAAATGGATTAACCAAGTAAATGCACTTTATTAGCAGGTCTCTGATGGAAAATTATGTCAGTTTTCCATTTAAAAGGTGCATCGGATTAATCCAGTCATGAATCAATTTGTTCATGCTTGAAACCCTACCAACACCCCACAGAGAAATTTCCTGTGTCACACACTCTGTGCTGGAGGTAACAATCCAAGCTGTAAAATGAAGAAAAGGGAAGATGGGGAAGTCTTTAGCACTTCCAACCCAGCTGAGAATGAAGTGTTCATCCTCAAAGTGAAGTGAGGGTGTTACACCAGGCTTAACGGCAGCTCCACTCACAGGAAATGATACCCCCTTAGTAAAGTCATGGAATTTTATCCATCAACATCAGCACAAGCAGGAAACCTCTGGGCTTTTCCAGCCTCACCCTGCCTGTTCCAAAGGACAAAAAATACCTATAAATGCAAGCAAAAATGATCCAGAGATCAACAGTGTCTAAAAAAAGGGCCAAGATACCTTCCAGCTCCTTCCTAACTGCAGCATGAAACGTGCCAACCTGTTCCAAGCCCAGGGACCTGGCAGCATGGCTGCAGTGACCATCAGCTGGATCTTGCAGTAAGTCTGCTGGCAGATCTATGGAGAGGCTTCAGCAAGCACCAGCTTCTCTGCTTCAGGCAAGGCTGCTGTGGACACCATGGTGGGTGTTTGCCCATGGCAAATCTGCAAAGTCAGGCTGGGCTATTCACCAGACAAATCCTCTGCAGTTGCTGGCAATGAATCTGAGCCCTGATGCAGAAGCTCTGGATCCAGGTTCCGCTTTCCTCCCAGTTTTAAGAGATACAGGGTCTGGATCTGGTCATAATCCTCTGCCCAGCATTAGCTAATTAGCTGCTTTCTGGCTATTCCCTGGTTTCCCCAAATCCTTTTTTTTTTTTTTTNCATCATTTGCTTTAAAATTAAGAATACAGCTAACTCTCAAGCCTCTACAATGGTAGTTTTGGGGTCAGGATCATCAGACTTGGGACATGCTGGCTATTGAATATTGTCCTACGACACAAATGGCTTATTCATTATTTTTCTTTCAAATGCTTCTTTCTATGACTGACACATCCCAGCTCAAAAGATTGTCCCAGGTTTTGTCCTTCCCGGGCTTTTGTGGCTCATTGGATCATGCCTCTCACCATGGAAAGACGGATTATGAATTTATTTTTCAAGTGATCCACTTTTCCCCCTAAATACTTAAGAGCCAACGTGTTCCTCCCTTCTTTTCTTTGTGTAAAAGCCTCTACCTCTCTTGCAAAGATAAATGGGACAAACTAGCTGTGATTACTGTCCACCTGGGAATAATGCTGCCATGGTATTAGACAAAAGTCTACTTGTATTTCATTGCTGTGATTCATTCCTGAAGTGTGGAGCATGCTGGAATTTCACAAAAGAGGACTTTCAGCACAGAAGAGGTAGAAGAGGGCTCAGGGTTGGAAATTCCCCTTAAATTCTGCAGAAATCCCTGCAGTTATGGAAAGATTCTTCATTAGCCACTTCCCAGCTATCAACACTCAGAGCACAACTTGCTGAAGCCAATGAGCAGATCAACTCAAAGTAGGACATGACGAGTCCCTTAAGCCAACCCTTGAGGTGATACAGCTTTTTTCCCCTACTCTTTGAGTAAAACTACAACAGCACAAAATCAGGAGCTTTGGCATTCTGCAGAGTGAAAGAGAATGGAAAGAATGGTTGTGGTCACTAGAGCAGGTGTTTGGGGGAACACAGACACTTCCACCCACAGCTGTGGGCACCAGCAGAGAGTACTAGCTCATTGTCCTGCAAAAACTTAGAATCATAGAATAAGTCAGGGTTGGAAGGAACCACAAGGATTATCTAGTTCCAATCCCCCTGCCATGCCCAGGGACACCCTACCCTAGATCAGGCTGCCCACAGCCTCTGCCAGCCTAGCTGCAAACACATCCAGGGAAGTGGCCCCAACCACCTCCCTGGCAACCCATTCCAAGCTCTCACCACTCTCATGCTGAAGAACTTCCTCCTCACATCCAATCTGAATCTCCCCACCTCCAGCTTTGCTCCATTCCCCCTAGTCCTGTCACTACCTGATAAACTAAAAAGTCCCTCCCCAGCTTTTCTGTAGGCCCCCTTCAGATCCTGGAAGGCCACAATTAAGGTCACCTGGGAGCCTCCTCTTCTCCAAACTGAATAGCCCCAACTCTTTCAGTCTGTCCTCATAAGAGAGGAGGTTCAGCAACAAAATGTCCCTCAGCAAAGGGGTGACAGAGGCTTGGGGAAAAGGATGCCAAGCCCAGGAGAATGAGCTGCCTCACCGAAGGGGAATAAAAATTAATTCATTTCACAACTCCAAGGAAGGACTGCAGGATAATTGATTATTTGCTGCTGAGTGAGTGCAGCACGGGGCCACCTCTTACCCCTGGCAGCATATCAGCTAACAGCTGAACACTTGCATAATTTGGGAAATAGTTTCAAATCTCTCCCTCTTACGCTTTTTTCCCCCCTGCCCCTTAGTGGGAAAAGGAGAAAGCAGAAGTTATCAGTCATGCACTGGAAAAATGATTTATAGGAGGGAGAGGGCAAAAAGAGCTGGAGCAAAATGTTATCGACAGGAGGTGCTAAGTGATGTGAAATGCCTGTCCCACATGGAGATGGAAAAGAAATCATTGGTGTTCAGTTTATTCTGCCTTCAAGAGAAAGATTGGCCATGCTTTGCCTCCATCACTTGGGAGAAAGCTAGAAATGGGTAGATTCAGACTGGATGTTAGGAAGAAGTTCTTCACCATGAGGGTGGTGAGAGCCTGGCATGGGTTGCCCAGGAAGGTGGTTGGGACCACATCCCTGGAGGTGTTTGAGACCAAGTTGGATGAGGCTGTACACAGCCTGATCTAGTGTGAGGTGTCCCTGACCATGGCAGGGAGGTTGGAACTAGATGATCCTTGTGGTCCCTTCCAACCCTGACTGATTCTATGATCACTCATGCAGCTCACAGTGGTTCACCTGTAGCAGATGGTGCTTCTGTGCTCAGCCCTAGCCCTGTGGTACAACCCTACCTTGCAGCCCTGGGACTGCATGGAGCATTGCATTGCTTATTTTTGGTATTGTACAATAAAACACAGGTAACTACAGCCAGCTGTTATGCCTGGGTGTACCTTAATATCACAAGAATACAGTGAGGGCAGACGAACATTAAAACAGGGAGTCTGTCCAATCTAGGCAGACCAAGTGCATCAGAAAGTAATATACACAGGGCACTGGCAGGCTCTTTTCTGTTTTACATCTGTTTGCTGAACACCCCAAAATGAGGGATTTTGTCTTTTGGGAGCAAAAGAAGGATGTCCCCACACCCCAGGCTGGGGTGTTACTACAGCTCAGCACTGCCGCAGTAGCTGAGGTAATGCAGGAACTCTCCAAGCTGCTGCGCCCAGCCACGCACAGGCTGTCTGGCCACGTCAAACACAAAGCAGAGGACATTTGCTTCAACCTCAGCCAAAGAAGTGAACGTGGAGATGTTTTTATCTTCTGGTTGCAAATTGCTCAGGCCATGCAGGCAGTCACTGTTTGGGGCAGCCAAGGAGCAGCCTGTGCGTAGGAACTGAGGTGTCCTTCTTCTGTTCTTGCTTGGGCGTGCAGAAGATACCATCACCAACCCCTCATGCCTTTGGAAAACCCACGCAGCACATCTCCTTGTTCGTGTTTAATCCAAACTAATGTCCTACGGCTCTCATATGCATGATTATGGCAGTCATTTTTAATTAGGGGTTGTGTCAATAGTATTGACGTTTTCATTGCTTTTGGGGGATGTTGAGGCTATTTTCCAGCAGGTGAAGGCCTCCCTTTTGCAGTTCTCTATCCCTCCAGCTGCACCCACTGCGCAGCTCATTAAAAAGATGCAAGAGTATTAAGCCCCTTCTCTGTGTAAGTTAATTACAGCGACTTACGCAACACCAAACTCAAGGAATGCAGAAATTCAAATTCCCTCCATCCTCTGGCAAGATTTACAGCCTTATTCTGAGTGCAATATTCATTATTAACAGAAATCTTGACAGGATCTGGGAAACGCTGGTGGCCCTGTGATGAAGAGGATGCATTCAATAGCTTGCCGGGAAGCGGAGTTAGACATGAACAGCTCAAGCCAGTCATTGCACTCCGTGATAAACACCCAGCAGGAGCTATCATTCACCCAGGAAGAAAGAGGAAGGCAGATCATTACATTTATTGGTCGTAGTTTTTCAGGAGTCAATAAAGACCCACTAGAAAAAACCATGGTTAGTAGCAGGAATATGTATTTCCACCCTCACCCCCCCCACCCCATCTCAAAAATACCTTTGGTTCCACAGCTATACATAACACCAGTAGAAGGTCTGTCTTCTGCCCAATACGTCAGGACGAATCTTCCTCCTAGACGATGGTCCTGGTCTGGATGGTGCTCACACTGTGCAGTTTTTAATGTCTTTAACCATCTTTAGCTTTGTATCCTGATAGCCCCTTCAGGCTATATGTCAATGCCATCTGGGAGGAAGAGAACTGACTTCTGCTGAAGAGCCGCGGTAATGCAGATCTCTTCACTGAAATTGTGCTTCCTTCACTTGACAAACTGTCAGTGCAGAACAATTATCTTGCCTCTTGGTTTGCTTGTCCTTTACTTTCTCTCCTCTCAGGAAAACAAAACAAAACCCAAATAAACAAAAAACCCAAACAATAACAAATAATAATAAAAAAACCCAAAAACAACCAAACAAACCCAAACCAAAACACAAAACCCGCTAGAAATGGATGAAGGAAAAGAATGGAGTACGTAAAACTCCATGGACAGAGTCCAGCTGATCTGATTGCACCACCCACAGATGTGCTTGCAGGTAGAGGTCACTCCTGTCTTTACCACCCCTTTTGTCACCTTCTCTTCCTACACTTGGGAGGTGATTCACTTGGGAGGTGATTCTCCCCCTTTACTCTGTTCTCCTCAGACCCCACCTGGAGTACTGTGTGCAGTTCTGGAGCCCCCAGCACAAAAAGAACATGGAACTGGTGAAGAAAGTCCAGAGAAGGTCCACAAAGATCATCAGAGGGCTGCAGCAGCTCTGCTATGAGGATAGGCTGAGAAAGTTGGGGCTTTTCAGCCTGGAGGAGAGAAGGCTTCGAGGAGACCTTATAGTAGCCTTCCAATATCTGAAGGTGGCCTACAG
>VWZI01014877.1:1090088-1106123 GCA_013396835.1 Psilopogon haemacephalus
AAAAAAAAAAAAAAAAAGGATTATTCCTGCTAATTATTCCCTCTTATTTAATATTTGCACAAAAGGTTTGCAAGACTTGAGTCCTGTAGATTGCTTTGTTTGAGAAGCTAATAGGGTTTCCAGGAAACCAGCAGTGTCTGGTGGGCCATCAGAGCAGCCTCTTAGTGGATATGGAGGACAATTAGATTTGATGTAGTTAAGGGTGGTTGGCTAAAGGCTTGTAATGACTTAGCCAGGACCTGATCTTGGGGTTTTCAAAGCCAGTGGTAAAACCTCCACTCAGAGATGTGCTTTATGGTAAGCTGACTGAAGCAGATCCGACTTGGAATGCTTATCAATATCTAAAGGGTGAGTGTCAGCAGAATGGAGTCAGACTCTTCTCAGTGCCATCCAGTCACAGGACAAGGGACAATGGACACCAAGTGGAACACAGGAGGTTTCACCTAAACAAAAAATCTTCACCTTGAGGGTGGCAGAGCACTGGAGCAGGCTGCCCAGAGAGGTTGTAGTGTCTCCTTCTCCAGAGGCATTAAAATCCTGTCTGAATGTGTTCCTGAGTGATCCTACTCTAGCAAGGGGGTTGGACTAGATGATCTCCAGAGGTCCCTTCCAATCTCTACCATTCTGTGATTCTGTGATTTTCAGACCATGTGTGGGTTCATGACCTGGGCAGCTCCCTGGGTGCAGTGGATAGCTATGAATGGGCTCCATTTGCTCCAAAACACTGCAGCTGCATAAAGACTGACTTGGGAATGAGTAGAACTGAAGCACAAACTGTTTGAAGGGTATTTCTAATGTTTTGGCTCTTGCCTCTGGTTTGCCCCTACATATAGCAGTCCCTAGAGAGTTTTCTTGAAGTCTACCTATTGCCTTCTGCTTGAACCTCCTATTTCCTCATCTAGACCATAACAGACTGTACTGTTACAGAAAGTCCTTGCTAAATGCACCGAATTTCTTATTCCATAAAGATATAATTAGGCAATGAAAAATACCATCAGAAAACTTCAGGCACCAGTGCCTGAAGGTGGGACCTACATTGAAGTACCTAACACACCTTCCAACTTTTGGAATCTCCCTGTATCCACATCTTCTCTAGCTGTGGAAGAACTGGGAGCTTTCCTGCTCTTCAAGGCACAGGTGTCTTTAGAGGTACCTAAATATGGACCACACTTCTTTAAGGAGGAAACATGTTCATTTCTATTCTGCGGTTTTGTTCGAGTCACAATGCCTCCAGCTTCCCCATTTGACATTTTTTAGTAACTTAATTATCGTTACCAAGGAAGAATTTTAATAGTGGTGTTGTTTACATCGGAGGCAGCCCTGGGGAGCGAGAAAGAATAACCCAGATTGTGGGAGCAGGAGGGAGGAGCATGGTATTTTGGAAACCCAGGCCACAGCCTGCTGGAAGCATCTGTTTCTACTCAACCTTTTCCTCTAGAGTCCCGCTATCATTCACAGCCCAGACTGCCAGCAATTAGGGATTCGTGCTGAGGATTCCCCTTCCCTTGTGCTTTCATCCCCATCCTTCCTTGTTCATGAATCTTGGAGATCAACAGAGTAAAGGTGCTGCTTGTTTGGTGGCCGCTGCTCACACCAGCATCTCTGTCTCAGCAGATGCCTTCACTCAATGCTCCTGACGTGGAAATTAGAGGTGGGATTGGGGAGTGCTCAGAAACCAGCCACTGCTAATTGCAAAGCAAATAATGGACTGAGAAAGATAACGTGTCAAGGTGTGGCTTGGAGCTACAGAGATGGTGGCAAGTTGTTTCTTTTGCCAAGGGCAGAGCTGTGCTGTGCATCTGGAAAGCCACAAGCATCCTTACAACCCATGGCTGCGAAGTGGCTCCAGGTTCACTTGGGGATTGTTGGAGCTGCTAGTTTTCCTCTTTTTGCAGGTGAGAATGTCAGCAAATTCACATTGCAAAGGCTTAGGTCCTCTTCACTGAAGGGATTCAAATCCTGCCTGCTCTATGTGAACCTGTCTTAGCAGGAAGGTTGAACTAGATAATCTCCAGAGGTCCTTTCCAGACTGCACCATGCTGGGATTCTGTGCTTCTATTAGGCCAGGTCAAAACTCTTTTGGATGCTGGGAAAGATACTGCATTTGTGAAAAATGAATAAATAAAGTCTTCTGTAATTTCTTTTACATGTTTTCAAGAAATCAGCTGGTAGTATGATGAACTCCAAGAGTTCATCTCTTGCTTCCTATTCTTCCCGTTTGGTTTTGGGTTTTTATTAAGAATAAGAAAAAAAAGGCCAAAAGCAGGAAATATTCCTAATCAGTTCTGCTACAACCTTTCTACTTGCTGATGTATTTACACATTACTATTGATGAACCACAGAAAGGGAAGTAAGTAATAGAACAATTGAGTGTTTGTATCTTCCCAGCAGCAATGGAAATGTGTCTGACATCCCTGTTGTAGAGACCCTAGCAAAAAACAGTTTCACCATGGAAGATGGCCTCATTGAGTGGCAGCTGGAGAGGAACTTGTCACATGTAGTGAAGTTTTGACATAGAACCATAGAATGGGTTGGGTTGAGAAGGATCTCTAAAGGTCATCTTGTCCAGTCACCCTGTAGGGACATTTTCAACTAGAGCAAGTTTCTCAGAGCCCTGTCCAACCTGAACTGGAATGGGTCCAAGGATGAAGCATCTACCATGTCTCTAGGTAACCTGAGCTGGTATCTCACCACCTCCAGTGCAAAAAAAATTCTTCCTTCTCTCTGGTTTAAATATCTTTCTTTTAGTTTAGATCACCACCCCTTGTCCTGTCACAACAGAACCTGCTAAAAGGTCTGTCCCTATCCTTATATTTTTTGTATGAGAACTGATCACAGAATTAACCAGGTTGGAAATGACTTTCAGGATCAGAAAGTCCAACCTATCACCTAATCCTTCTAATTAACTAAACCATAGCACTAAGTGCCTCATGCAGCCTCCTCTTAAACACCTCCAGGGATGGGGACTCTACCACCTTCCTGGGCAGTCCATTCCCAAGTCAATCACTCTTGCTGTGAAGAACTGCTTCCTAACATCCAGCCTGAACCTGCCCTGGTGCAGCTTGAGACTGTGTTCTCTTGTTCTGTCCCTGGGTGCTTGGGAGAAGAGACCAGCCCCACTTGGCTACAACCTCCCTTCAGGTAGCTGTAGAGAGCAATGAGGTCTGCCCTGAGCCTCCTCTTCTCCAGGCTGCACACTCCCACCTCCCTCTGCCTCTCCTCACATGACAGTGCTCCAGCCCCCTTCCCAGCCTTGCTGCCCTTCTCTGGAGGCACTCAAGCATCCCAAAAGAGTGAGCTGGAGACCTGAGCTCCCAGCTCTGCTGGTGCTTTTCAGTCTAAACTTGTTTGCAGGCAGAAGTACTGGGTACATGCTTGATCTCATTGAAGTATGTGGGGAAATAAACCCACGCAGGCTTCAGGAGGATTTCAGCATGGATGTGTAGACACTGCTGAAGTACAGAAAAACAAGCTAGCAGAACTAGGTAAGCACTGTTCTCCTTTTAGCTGAGGAGAGGTACTCCAGCAATAACATTGCTCCTCATGTCTTTGCCTTTTAAATACTCAGTGACATAAATATTAGATGCATGCTAAGCATCAGATCCGGCAAGTAGCTCCTTATCTTAAAGCACATAAATACTCTTGGCCCTACTAAGAACATTTAAATGGTACCTAAAGGACCAAAGGCATGGGACCAAGTGAACCAGATTTCTAGTGTGTGAAACAAAACACCTCTCTGCACCCTTCTGTGGCAGGGGTTAACTTGGGCCAGGTGTCATGAAGAAATAAGGCCGTGAATAACCTCACATCAGGTTTTTGCATCCAAATGGCTCATTATAGCAGCAATATTCATAGCTTGTGGTAGTCCTATAGATTTACGATGGTTAGGAGAAGATGACGCCCAGCTTACTTTCCCACCAATCATTATTACATGGGAAAGAGAGTGATTTTCTTTAAGTCCATTAGCATAACATTAGTGCTTATAAGGACCAGACTGGGATGTATGGTTTATAGTCTTTGAGGTCCACAAAGTCAAACTGGAAACCCTGTTTTAGGGGCAGAGATTTTTACCCAGCAAACGGTAAAAATTGTTGGCTACTACAGGCTGTGGATATTTGCATCTGGGGGCTGTTAGGATCCTTGAGGCTCATTCCCAGCTCTTCTAGCCCCACAACAACCCATTTCTTCACTAGAACCTACTGAACAAGCAGCTTGGCACGTGGCACAAAACACGAGGAGGGAGCTTCAGATCAAAATGTTTATTTTTTGTTGAGTCACAAGGCTCCTGAGCGGGCACGAGCAAATACATACGGGAATGCAGTGTTTGGAGTTGAACTAGACCATCCTGAATTACAGCTGAGATCAATACAGGAGGACGACAGAGATTATCAGTCTTGAGTGGTCTCCATTAGGCAGAACTGACTGGCAACCACATAATGACTTAGGCTCAGCCCACCAGTTTAGAGCCTGAGTGATAGATCTGCAGGTGCCAGTCATCATAATTTCCTTATCAGCGGTTTTCATGTGGCCATTTGTCTTCTGTTACCTGGGTTGGCTTGGTCCAGTTCAAGTGTTTTATCCTCCAAGGTGTGTCTGAGAGATCAATGCACAGCTACAGCTGGTTGAAGGGGACCAAATCCATTGAACAGTTGATTTGGTTCCATTTTACCAGCTTTAGCAAAGCATTTGGCCTCATGAGCTCTAGCCAGCAAAGAGGGGAATTCCTCAGCGTCTTTTCTTTCCCAGCTGCCTGGACCTCTTCTGAACTTGCTGCTTGACGTTGCACTGGTTCAAATGGCTTCACTTTCAGGCAGTCAGGATTTATTTAAGCTCCTTAGAGGCTACAGCTGAAGAGCAGGTCTGAATTAAAGAGGCAGGTTTAACAGCAGCGGAATAGTCTGCAGCAGCAACCACAGCCTGGAGCATTTTAAAATCTGATATTTGGTTCTGAGAGCCACGTTGCTATTACAGTGTGACATAAGTAAAGGCTATTGTTTTAATCCATATACTTTAATTAGCATCTCCTGCCTTCTTCTTTTCAGTGTTTTATGGGCTGCTGTCTTCCTCCACGCCTTGTGTCTCGTTGTCTCAGGTGCCGCCTGACATGCAGCAGCAGGTAGAGCAAAGACGCCCTTTGCTAGGACCAGCCCAGACTGCAACCAAGTAACTCAGCTGCAGAGCTCTTCTCCCTTCAGGGCTCTCCTTAGCAAACAGGAGACAAAAGGTTGAAACACCTGAAGTCTATCTTTAGAGGTTACCAAACTCTTGCTTCCCTCCCCTGCAGCCTCCTGTGTTTTCTCATCTGGCATTAAAATCATCGGCTCCTTTGGGTTTCAGATCTGCTTGAGACAAGCAACGGCTGCATTTGCCATCACCAGAAACCAACAGGGCAGGGGTGGAATGGAAATGAAAGTGGGGGTGGAAATGGAAAAAAAAAATTAAAAAATCCAAGTTTTTCTTTCTTTCAATCTCATCATCAGGCAGTTTGTCCCCAAAAGCAAGCCCCTGTCACACCACCACTGCCCAGACCACTAGCGTGAGGGTTGCAATGCTGGGGAGCCGATTCCTCCCGGAGAGCCCTGCAGCATGAGCACCCCACTGCTAAAAATAACGCCCTAAATCAAATCTAAACCATCAGAACAGCTCCCGTCATTCCTGCAGTGGGAGCCAATAAACTCAGGGCTTTCCCTCTTAACCCAGAGCTGGGCACAGATACTGCACATTGCCATGTGCGTAACCTATTTAAAGAATTTCTATGCGTCAGAAGGCAGAGGTGACTTTCCCCCTCTTCTCCTCGCTGCCCACCATGCTTGCGAGATGATACTAGGGGAAAGCACCTGTGCTTAGGGCCACTGCACACACAAATGTTGCAATACTGGGCCAGCACTACAGCTTCCCAAGAAACACAGGCTCTGCTTGGTAGCAGTGAGCACTGCAGATCACTCAGCTGCCCAAACCCGTTACTCCAGGCTGCCTATAAATAAATGGGAAGAGGGAGAGAAAGAGAGGGAATAGGTTTTGTAAAAGGGCTCCACAATTAATTTAATCAAGCTATCTCTAGGTACCTCTTGAAGAGACAATCAAGCCAAGGAACTAAATGGAAACTTCGACAGCGAAGACTTGGAAGCATTAAATTCGTCCTTTGGTGACTTGCAGGCGGCAAAGGAAAGCAATTATTTACTGGTGATTGGGTGGAGGTGGAAGTGCCACCAGTGACCGAGGCTGCACAAAGCCTGCAAGGTAAACCCTGATGGGCAGATGGATTTTGGGTTAGTGTGCACCAAGCTGTCTGAACATCACCGCTGTGTACCTAAAACATCCTCTCCTCCCCAGCTGAGTGTCCTCTACCTCTGTTGATTTAGGTAGAATCTCTTGAAAGTAGCACTGTGGGAGAGCAGTGCAGGGGTTTACACCAAGTATCTTCTGCTGAAGACAAGTGTTGGCTCTGGTCCCCCCTGCTTTGATTTGGGGAGTGCCCAGAAACAGATCTGAAATCAATGTGAGTTGGCGTGGATGTTCCATAACATTTTGTTTAAACTCTCTGCAGTGAGTTATGGGTGAGCTTTTCCTTTTTAGAAAATTAGTTTTTCTCTCCTGGATGCCATTAATCAAAACTAATGATGTCTCTCCGGTGGTGAGGCTTTCCCAGCAGCTGAGAAAGCAGCCCATCTTACAGGCTGGAGAGAGCTGAGACATGCTGGGGCTTGTAGCTTCCCAGCAAGGAGAGTATAACTCTCCATCAGCCTAAGTACCACCAGGCTGGTCTCAGGTGTAGAAGCCATCTGAGCAAGAAGATGGGCTCAAAAACTCATGCATCAAACAAATTCAGGTTTGCTGTCCAAAGAGAAACCAGGTCTAATCATTTCCTCATGAAACTGAGTCACACATTGTAGAAGTCTTTTCTGGCACCCAGGTGCAGGATCAGGTGCTGGAGGCACTCCCCACACAGAACCTGCTCCCACCTCTTCCTGTCCACAGCACAGGCACGTCCCTAAGCTGTGCAAAGTCCACACATGCTGCAGGCGTTGGAGAACCATAGGCACACTGAGAGAGCAACGCATTAGAGGCAAATCAAGGCAAGAGTAGCAAAACAAACGTGTGCAGCACTTTTCCTTCTCTGCCAGCCTTCACCCAGTGCCTCTGGTTTGCTTTTGGCCCCGTGTCAGCTATGCTGGCTACGATTCCAGGCATGAGAATAGACAAAACTCCCACATTACCAAACCACTGCTATGGCACGTAGGATCACTTGCAAGCAACAGAAAAGGATCTGCTCTGTTGAAGAGCTTTCCACTTTGGTCTCAATATTCTAATAAAGACGTGTTATAGACAGTACAGAGAAGCCAAAGAATTTATCAGCATTTGTCGATATTCTTAATGAAGCAGAAGATTCAACATGCAATAGAATTAGCCTACAACGAACTCTTGCATAGGGCCCGTCCTTCTGAGCCCAGAAATCTCCTGCCTATTCCAGTCCAATACCTTTTTGAGAAATGAGCATCCCTTGAAGCCATTATCATTATAAGCTAAAAGGCCAAATGAGACAAAGTACTGTTGCTCTTCATCTGAATAAACAAATCATTTTTAGATCAAATGCATTAACAATTTATCATTCCAAAATCCAATCAAAAGGAAAAAAAACCCAACAAACCAACAATACAGAACATTGATTTCCTACAGCTTTATCTTAATGAAGTGCACATTCCCTCCGTAATTAGCTTTGGAAGGGGTTTTCCCCCACCTCTTTCCTCAAGCTAATGTGTTATTTGATTTCCATCCAAACATTAGTAAATTGGAGGAAATTTCCCCAAAATGAAGTGGCTTTTGATAAGGCAGGAAAATGTCTACTCGCTCACTTGGCTATTTTTTTTTTCCACCCAAGAGCCATACTTGTGCTGCAGATGATTCAACTTTATTGCACGGTGTCTCTGCGAGGATGCTTAAATCAATGCCACAGTCGCTGCATTCTGCACAATGTGCCATTTGTAAACCAGAAAATACAACCTCGCTGCCTTCCCCCCTTTCCCTTGCAGGCATCAAATATTCATTCCACTTAGGTTATTGTGTGGGGAGGAGGGGAGGGGAAAAAAAAGTGGGCTGCTTGCTATTAACATTTCTAAAATTATGGATATTCCACCCAGAAAAAGGAGACTCCAGGTGAAGCGCGAGAGTCTTCCGCTTGGATTTTATTTGACTTAATTAAAAAGCACTCAGTTCTTTTGCGAGCTAAAGTAGTTGCTGACGTTGCAGCAGCCACTCAGTCTTTCAAACCAAAACTATTACCTGGACTTAATAAAGTGTCTATTTAATTTATACACCCCATGAACCCACCTGTCTCCCACAGACACAACGTGGCTTTGCCAAAGACCAGCAAAGGTGGCAACTTGACAGCAACCCTCCACCCGCTCCCCAGCAGACCAGGGTAACTCGGCTGCCCCACAACAGAATTTCCATCACCTTTTATCTGCTTTCTCTGCCATTAACACCTTTATCCAATATCCATGATCCGACATGCATTGCTGGATACACTTTTTTTTTTTTTTTCCCTTCCAGACTACCTCTCCATTGCTCCCCTAAATCTCTCCTTTAAATCTTTTCTTCTTTAAATGATGCTGAACAGGGGACTATTGCTTTCATCCTGCTTCACTGAGTATGTGCTGAAATGCAAAGGCTAATTTGAGAGTCGGGTTTTATTTGGATAGATTGCCAAGGTACACAGCAATATCTACGAGGGAGGATAAAGCCCCAGACCCTACAATTATCACCTTATTCCTTAGTTACACATTCAAAAGCAACCTCATCAAAATAAAAAACATGAGAATCTCTGTCTTCATCTAAATTTTGATCCCAGTCTTATTTCAAGCATGCATTTGATGTGTTCTGGCAAAGCAGACCATCCATACCTGAGGTGAGCTGCAAATATTCTGTCTCTGTGCAGAACCAAGACGGACCCTCCAAAGGAGTTTGCTCTGAGCATGCCTCTGGGAGCTGCATCCCCTGAAACTCTGAGCAGGTCTCTGGCTGCTTCATCTCTCAAAACTGGTGATGGAAATAGTTGTGGAGTTTGGATTTTGTTTTTCTATTATTTTTTTTTCCCCCACCCCAACTCGCACACTCAAAAGAGAACAAAGCCATTCCCTAATACAGTTTGTGCGTTTTATGGGCCAAACAATTAAAGGGGTTTTAAACCATGTGCTGACTGCATAATTCCATACAAGGGAGTGCACTCAGCATTTCTAAACAGCAACTGATATGAGCTACCACTTAATAGTACAAACCACCAGCAGCCCCACTAAAATCAATAGAAAATTAGATGCTATGAAAATGCAATATGTGTCCAATTAGTTATAATTGGAGCAAATGGTGATGCAGATAAACTCCTGGAGGAAGATGCCTTTGCCCATACAACTCCTTGCCTGCTCCCTGCACAGCTCCGAATGGGCAGCAGTGGGCTCTGCTGTGTCCCAGGGCAGGGATGATGATGATGATGATGATCCATCTAAAACACACCTATGTCCACTTGTTCTCTGATCACAGCGCCTCTGAGAGCCTGCAGCCCTGCCTTGGTGCACCACGGAGCAGGCTGAAAAATGATCCTCTGCCACATGGAAACCTCCCTGTTGGACTTGACAAATTATTCCAGCAAACCTGTTTAAGAACTCAAAGGAAAAAAAAAAATCCTTGGACATGGTGACAGGCAGGCCAGGATGCTGTTTGGGGACAGTTAATTATTTATTTATCTGGCAGAGTTTAAGAGGCATGGCCCAGTCCCAGGGATCCTCGCTTTATGTTTTTCCCACCCCTGCCTTTCTGTTGTTAACAGCAGTTCAAACTCCTGCTCGCCGATTATTTTTCAGGCTTCTTTCAACTCCTAAAAAACTCAGCTCCACGGCAAAATGGGAACTAGGTTATGCGATTCTAACGCTTTATTTTTAACATCTTTGGTGCAACATATTGGCCTCCTCTTTGTTTCATCTCATGACTAAGGAAAAAGAGCAAAGATTCCACATCCCAGCGGCACAAAAGGCACATCCCCAACCAAGCATCGCTCCAACCTCTCCGTGCCTTTGCAGTGGGCGGGAGCACATCACTTGGGGCACAACAAAGGTTATTAACTCGGGAGCATTTTTTGACTGAAACACTATGAAATATCTGTTATTTTACCAAAATACTATTGTCTCAGAGCTACGAAGAAACAACTTTCTGCAAGGTTCCCATTTCATTCCTGCTTTAAGTCAATAATTCGAATTATTAGAGACTTATGGCCAAACACACAGGAAAAAAAAATAAAATAATAAAACCAGCTCATGTAGCTCATGTTTACCCAGACCTGAAACCTTTTTGCATCGTTGGACACTGTTACTTACACCTTTAAGTGAACTGTCTCTCAAGAATAGCAAAAAAAGAAGTGGCAGCTTTTATTTGTTACGCTGACTCAGCCGAATGAGGGAACAAGAAGCGTTAAGACCCAATCCATAACTTTTGTGGCCGCTCAAAGGACGTATTCTTCCTCGACACTGATAAAAGTTTAATATGGAGTTGCCCAGGTTTTTAATAAACTTGTCAACAAAAGAGCAAGGCAAATTGATGGGGACCTTCCCAGGAATAAATTCAGCTTCAAACAGGCCAAATGAGCGTGGAGGACAGGGAGGGGACGACAGAGGGGCGACTTTTGCTGGTCTTTGCAGAAATGGCACAATAGATTTTCGTGGGTGCGTCTTATTGTCTCAGAGACAGGGCTTCAGGACAAAGCTGGCTTCATGTAAAGAAAGCAAAGTGGCACAGGCACCACAGCGCTCATCCTGGTGAGGGAAAAAAGGGGCAAAGCCTGGGTGGAAATACTCCTCTTGCCCAGCCTGCTCACACATCCCAGCCCCTGTCTGGCAGCACACTCTCTCAGGAACAAGCTGCAGCATCACGCTCTGCTTTATTCTCCACCTGTGCACATATTCCAGGACATTCTCTCCAAGTATCACCTGCACAGCCAGTTCCTCTGTTCATCCAAACCATCCCTGCTCTCTGCTCCATTTTTTCCCCTTCACATACTCAAGGCTGAGCTTAACTCAAGCACAACACAGTCCTTTTCCAGTGTTGTTACTAGAGCTGGATTTCTCTCCCACACCCTGTAGCTGCACGTACCAGTTATAGATCCACCTGGACATAAGCTACACACACTGCCCACCTTCTGCAAGGTCAGGAATCAAATCACTGCATGGGATTCATTAGTTCCTACTAGCCTCAATCAAACTGGTGCCTTAAATTATTAAGACTCGAGGTTTTGTGATAATTTGTTTACCTGAGGTAAACACAAGCATTAAATCAGAGCTTCCAATAATCTCACTGCCAACAAATTCACAGATTAACCCACGGCATCCCAGAAGGGGACATCAGGCTCTTCATCTCAACAACTCTTTGAGACACTTTGCTTCCCATGCTACCAGCTCCCTCCCATCACCTTTCTTTGCTTGCACTGAACAGTTCCAACCACCAAAAGCCAAGTCCTGCCTCCAACACCAGGCCACTTCTCAGATTGGAAGCACTGTCCCAGCCATTGCAGTGAACTTTGTTCTTGATTGCTCTTAGGTCACTGAATTCCTGCTCCCGTAGCTTTATCCAGCTCCCCAAATGCCAGGGTTGACATGCCTATGTAGGGGCTTTACAGGCATGGCTGCTGTCCTTACAGCTGCTGGGTGACTTCTGCAGCTGGTGGTCACGAGTCTCACGCCTCTTGGCTGCCCAGATGCCACCTAATCCAGTCCCACCAGAAGGGCAGCTGAGAATGAGTACTATTTATAGCAGTTGTTCCTCAGTTCTCCTAGGCTCACCAGTCTGCCCAGGGCTTTTTTAGAGAGCAGCACAGGCCATATCTGGGCATGGTGAGGCATCTGCAGGCAGGGCACTGTGCTTCATGAAAAGATTAGAAAAAAAAAAAAAAAAAGAAAAAAGGAAACCCCTGCATCTGTTGGAGATGTCAGCTGTCCTGCTTCCCCTGAGCTCTGGTGTGTGCCTGACTTCTGAGCACCACCAGCAACTGCTCCAACTGCTAAGCTCCTTGACTGTTAACTCCTGCTTCATACAAGAGACGTCTGTGCCTGAAAGCTTTGCGCACAAGGATATCCACCACAGGCCTCTGCTCCTCCATCCAGACCACTTGGCAAAAGAGCAGACTGCCCCAGGGACATGCACTGATGCTGGTTAAATTGGACAAGAAAAAGGTCTTCAGAGCGCCATGAGGCACAGCAGTGGCCAGCAGGAGCAGCCCATGGGGCTACTGCTCTGCCTGTACATGCAGATACCCACTGAGGTGTTCACACAGAGCACAGGTGTGACTGGGCAAGCTTGGGGACCACGCTGGCATTGCTCAACCTCCGCAGTCCCAGCAATGCGGCACTGTGCGGCACTGCGTCCAGACTCGCGACCAGAACCCGTGAGGCAGCGAGCTGCCCAGTGGGGCTGGAGTGACTCATGGACCCCATCATGCAGCTCACGGACCCCATCACCCAACTCATGGACCCCATCACCCCTCTCACTCCCACTTCAATATCCTCTAGGTCTCACCTTGACACATCGCACCCTGCCACCTGCTCAGAGATGCTGGGGAGTTCAGCATGAGGGCAGAGAGGACACAGCCCAGCCCTGCGCCATCTCTCCAACACCCGTGCTGTGCATCGCTGTGCAAGCCAAAACCAAAGCAGGGAAGTTCTTGCAAACTCAGGATAAGCTTGTCCTTGGGTAGCTGCATCAACCTGCCTTGGTCACAGATTCACAAATTCACAGATTGAGTAGGGTTGGAAGGGGCCATCAAAGCTCACTTGGTCCAACCTCACCTTGAAGTGAGCAGGGACACTGCCAACTAGATCAGGCTGGCCAGGGCTACATCAAGTCTGATCCTGAATTCTACCCACATCCCTGGGCAACCTGTTCCACTATTTTACCACTCTCGCTGTAAAGAACTTTCTTCTTACTTTCTCCAACTTTAGCTTTGCAGTGCAAGCAACAGCTTCAACAACTCTGTTCTGAGCACCTACTCTGTCTCTGGGGTAAACTGAGGCAGAAGAGCTTTGTGATTCCTCTGCAAGCCCAGTGAGCTGGCACTGGAGTTCACGCCCTCAGCTCTTATCCTTGGAGCATTGGGCTGATCTCACTGTGACCTTCCTCATCCCAGTGGGAAAATATTTTACAGCATCACTGCCTGCTTGGCCGAGGTCAAGCGCAGCTTCAGCATCAACGCAGCAAAAACTAAACCCTGTATCTTCTCTGGGAGGCACTCACAAGCGTGGTACTTAAAGCAGCCCTGGGCTTTCAGGGGAGGGATCCGAGCTGAGGAGCGAGGATATTTCTCTTGTGAGGAACACACCACCCCCTCGCCCACAGTCACTGCTAAGTGCAAGATGTGGTGAAAGTCTTTAAAAATAGATATATTCCCAAGCAATTCATGCCGCTTGCATCTGGCAGGGCGAACCTTACATGGAAGCTCTTTCTAACCGACTAAAAAGGATCATTAGCAGCTCGAGGCTCATGCAACCTTGACTCTCTCCTCCTCTCTTCAGGGCCTTCTCTTGTTCTTGGCCTAAACCAGTCCTGGGAAACACAAGGGAAGCCCTGCCCAGCTAGGCTGGTGTCAAAGGCAGGGAAAGATACTGCAGTGCAGTGCTGATCTCTTCTGCAATCGGACGTGCAGACTAGCCCAAATGCTGAGTCAGCACAATTTCTTTTTTGATTGGTTGATCTGAGTAACATACTTTCAATGTATGCTAAAGGGGCAGCAATTAATACATTCGTCCCCCGCCCCTTTCCCCACCTTTCCAAATGGCTTCGAATCGAATGCACAATTCTCACCCCCCAAAAGTCATTCTCTCTCCGGTCCTAAATATTCTGAGGCTCTTTCATTTTTAATTTAGGGCATTAAAAAAAAAAAAAAAAAAAAAAAAAAAAAAAAAAAAAAAGGAAAAAAATTTGCAATCTAAGCGATGCTCACTTTGATCGACTTGTGCTGCTGCAGCTAAAATATCTGTCCTGCAGGTCAATCTAATCATGCTTAATAGCAGTTTATTCTTCGACGCAACATTTTTCACGTTGGGTCGACAGTTTTAAATGAGATTGCTGATGCACCCCTTTACTAATGCTTTTACCGGGGCCAGCACATCCCTTGAAATACTTGTGCAATAAAATGCTTTATTGCTCTTGATGAATGCACTATTAAACTTGAATTGCAAACATTTCCCCCCCACCCCCTCTCCTTTTATTCTTTTCTTTTCTTCCCCCNCCGCTGGGGACAACTGCATGGCACAAATTCATCCCTGTCCTCTCATGTGCACGTGCAAAATATCCATCTCAGACCTGCCTGTAGTTCCGCTTACACGCGGAGAATTCATCTCGGGAGCGGCTGGATTTTGTGAGGCATAGAATAGAAAAATTTAACTAATTTGGTCTGCTGGATTTATGGCTTTTACAATTCTCAGAGCTCCTGTTTCTGTGCCCACCACTGCACAGTCGCAGTTGGCAGGATGGATGGGAGCACTGGAGCGTCCTGTGCGGCTGCACGGCAGCAGGGCCGGAAGGGATGCTCCTTGCCATGCACCCGCTGTGGCATTCAAGGCTGGGAGATGTTCGCCAGCTTATGAGAAGAGAGGAGGCTTAATTTTAGCTGCCAGATTGAGAGGATCTAGTGCAATGTAACGCTCACAGTTTGAGTCCCAAGAGGTGCAAAAGGGAAGAGGATCTGCCACGAAGCAGAGGAATGGCATAAACTGGTTGCTGAAGGCCTGCAGCCATCATCCGCTTCCACCAATGCCAACAGCAAGGGGATGCTGTGGCTCTGGGGGTGTCACGTGCAGACACCCCAGTTCGCTGTTATTATCGTGCCAGCCTGGATGCCTCCAGGTATGTACCACAGCAAAACCTCCCCTGTCACCTCCGCTCCCATGCTGCGAGAGAGCCTGCAGAATTATGGCTTTGAAAATATTTACATAAAAAATAAATCTGAGCACTTAGTGACTTCCTAAAGTTAGCAATTCCATGTGATTAACAAGCGTATTAATTCAGAGAGGGGGGAAGGAGATAAAAATTGCATTAGGAATGCAGGTAACTACTGTAAATCAGCCCATGAGCACCTTTGTACATGCTGGGAAGGAGTGACAGAGGAGTTCAAGTAAAACATGCACTGAGGAAAGGAAGGAAAAGGAAGGAAAAGGAAGAGAAAAGGAAGGGATGGAGGAAGGAAGGAAGGAATGGAGGAAGGAAGGAAGGGATGGAGGAAGGAAGGGATGGAGGAAGGAAGGAAGGAAGGAAGGAAGGAAGGAAGGAAGGAAGGAACCCAAAAAACAGAAAAGAGAAAAAGTGATAAAGATACACAAAGAAGCAGCATAGAAAAGGAAAGGAAGGAGATGGAAAAAAGAGAAGAGTTAAGGCTAAAGGTCAGCAAGGAAAGGAAGGAAATGTTATACATAAATGATATGTAACACATAATTTAATGTTACATCCAGAATGGTGAGAACTGTCCTCATTTTTCATCCAGAGATTCAGACTAACATCCGTGATTTACAAAGGAGTGAAACTGCAAGAGTTCTTGATGATGAGAGGTTTTCTTCTTGGGCTTAACTCATCTCCCAGCATCCACCAGCTCCATACTTAAATCTTATCCCAAAATAGGGCTGGACATGAGCAGGATCCATACTTGGGACCTGAGGCTGAGGACCATCCACTCACAGAGTGGCTAAGAACTATGTGCAAGCAGGGTAACTGGGGACCATTCACATGCAGGGCAGCTACTGGTGGGGCTGAGCCCAGAGGATGCTGCACCCCTTCAGCAAGGCACCAAGAGGCCTGGCTGGCTGGGGATAGCTAGGAAAGCTCTGAGTTTCTGGGGCCCAGTACAACCAGAGCATCCTAAAATGCTCTGGTAGGAAGGAAAGAAGCTCAACATCCTCCAGTGCAAACGCAGCCTTCCCAAAGCCAGTTGGTAAGGAGAAGGCCCCTCCTCTGGGAGGAAGTGGCTCAGCATTCCCCATGCATCTATCAGCCACGGTATTTACTTCA
>VWZI01014877.1:1112124-1133183 GCA_013396835.1 Psilopogon haemacephalus
GGTGGGGGGGGTTTGGTCATGCTGCCGGGAGGGATGCACAGCCCGGGGTGTGTGGGGGGCATGCTGGAGGAGGGGAGGGGGCAGCGCTGGTCAGAAAGCGAGTCCACCTTTCCAGTGCTTATATACCCAGCGAAGCATCCCAAACACGCACTCCCGGGCCAGTGGCCCCTTCTCCTGCTCTTCCCTCCCTGACCATATTTAGTCAACCACGGCAAAAAATAGCCCGTCAGCTGGAGCCTGCTGAGCAGTATTTGGAGTTCAATCGCTCCTCGCAGCCCATTGACTACTGGTCCTGCAGGGTCCTGACTCTGCCTTTTTTTTCCCCTCTGCTATTTTTAGCTAGGCCAAATAAAGAGGGAGCTCATCTTACTACTCTCTCCACCGGTCTGAGGTTGCACAGGGCCCTGGCTATGTTTGGTAAGCAACAGTGTTGGGAGACGCAGGGCGAGACCTTGTCCCTGCTGCAAGACCTTTGGCTCCGTCCAGTATTTCTTCCTTCCTTCTCCTTTTCTTGCTTTCTTTTGTATTTCATCCTCCGTGGCAGAAAGATACCCAGGTGGGAAAGTGGGGAAGAAGCTCAAGGCATCGTGATTTTCACCTTACAGAGGGAAGAATTGGTATTCAAAGACGTCATACTGTGGGCCAAGCCTCACCTAAGGTCCTATGCCCCTCATTGTTCTATCATATCTGTTCTCCAGAGTCTCCAAAGGTCCTGAAGGCTGGGAAGGCGTTGAACCCTACATGGGGAGCACTGGAGAGCTCCATCACTAGCTGGGGAAACCCTCTCTGCCACATTGTTTTAATGTGGGTCACCAAACAGTGATGTCTCCTGAGCTCTGAGGTCATGGGAGCCTACCAGCCTCCAAAGCTATGTGGTATGAGGTGGGTCAGTTCTGGCAGCATAGGCATTGCCCTGGGCTTGCACCCAGAGAAGCAGGTGAACATCTCTGCGAACTCAGGTTAGACCAAGCATCAAAGTGAAGACATGCAGGAGAGCAGTACCCTGGGGAGGTCACCTTGGAAAAGCAGACAAATGAAGGCAGACATGGCATTAGCTGCATTCAGCTACCCTGCAACAGACCCCCATAAAGGAGCACCTCCTGAAACTGATACCCTACCCTGCCCTGCCCACACCAGGTGTTTACACCACATTGAGGCTCACCCAAAAGGATCATGACACCTCACATTGCACCCTGATGGACCAATGCTGTGGGCAGGCTTTGGGGGACTGGAGGGGCCACTGTCTGCCAACACACCCTTGGGTGGCGGTGCCTGGATTTGGAGCTGGGGTGTGAAGTCTGCATGAAGCCCCATGATATGCACAGCACCATTTGCTCCCGCTGGTGATCAATGAACGTGAAGTGAGGTGTGATGGAGACAACCACCCACAGGGGCTGTGCACAGCTGAGCAGAGACCCAGCAGTGCTGATCCCAGCGGATACTTCCACTTAGGACATCCGTGTGAGGCTGTCAGGCGACACTTGTCTGAGTCTGTTGTACTTGTTGGGAGCTGATAGCAAGTCATCTAGGGATGGGAAACGCCTGCAGGAACCACCCCATAGTGCCAGGAGGTGGGAAGGGCTCCCAGGAGGTCCCAGCAGTGCTTCCCTATGTCATGATCTCTGAGCTCCCCAGCTCTGAGGACAATGCCAGAAATAGCCACTACGGCTGACACGTCTGCTCCCTGTCCTGGGCTGCCTTGGCTGTCTCAGCCAATGGCTCTCCTGAACCCACACTGGGAACTTGGATTTCCCTTTGCCCTCCTAGTCCCAAGGACAGGCTGCTCCACAGTGTCACTATTCATCCCAGGACAGGCAGTGTGGCAGGTAAGTCATGAAATCTGGTGTCCCTGAGGTGCCAGAGCTATCTGGTGGTGGCCACAACATAAAGCAGACCTCAGGCAGCTCTGTCTGACCCTAGAGACCAAAGTAGCCACCTCCAAAGGGACTGACAATCAGGACAGAGCCTGTAAGAGGTCTGTAGGAGTGCTTCTCCCCACTCCTCTGTCCCAGCCCGGTCTTTGTGACTACCAATATCCCTTTTGAACATTCAGCTCATTTCCCTGCAGAGCAGCAGGGAATTTCCTGCAGCGGCATAAACCATTGGGTTTTAATCTTTCTCTTTCCCACCACCCCAGAGGCATCCAGAGCTGTTTGCCCTCCAGTCATCAGCAAGATTTTTTGATGCTTTCTCATCCCATATCCTCTCAATAACTGAAACCATGGAAGCTCTTCTCAAACCTGCCTCTCCTCAGGGCCACCCCAAATTCATCTGGTGATGGCCTTTACTCAAAATTCCAGCTCAGTCAGCACAGGGGCAGTTCATTGCCTGTTAACACTCTTGGGAGCATCTTGGGATTTTAGAGAACCTAAGTGGCAAAGGCAACAGGCTCTCAGGTTATTTTCAGCCTCATCCAAAATCACACAGTGCCCAGGAGGAATGTCTCCCTTTGCCCCAGCAGGACCCCATGCCGGCGACAGGGGAGCTGATAAGACCCATTTTCTATCACAACCACAATCATGCCCTTCTTTGCAGTGAGGGAGTTGTTATCACAGTCCTGACAGGTTCCCCGAGGTTGAGACTCTGTCCCGACTCTATTGGGAACAGGAGTCAATGAGAAACAGAGCTGAGCCAAAAGCCAATGTCTGAAACATCAATTAAGAGATTGCTTAAACCCAAACCTGTATTTTGCACACAGATTTCTTCCCTTTGCTCACTGATTTATGCCACACTCACCCTTGAGCCCCCAAGGGACTGCAGTATCATAGAATCATAGAAAGGCTGGAGTTGGAAAGGACCTTAAAGATCATCCTTCCAACCTTAAAAATCATCTTTACAACCCCATCGCCATGGGCAGGGACAGTGTCCACTGGACCAGGCTGTTCATCCAGTCTGATCTTAAACACTTCAGGCACAAGGCAGCCACAAGGAGAGTTCCATGGAAGTTTGTGAATGCCTCCTGCCTGGAGGTGTTCAAAGCCAGGCTGGATGAGGCCTTGAGCAACCTGGTCTAGTGGGAGGTGTCCCTGCCCATGGCAGGGGGGTTAGAATTGGATGATCTTACCCAAACTATCTTATGAATCTGACAACCTATTAACTTCTCTGGACAACCCATTCCAGTGTCTCATCACCCGCACTGTAGAGAGCTTCTTCCTAATGTCTAATCTCAAACTACCCTGCTCTAGTTTTAGACCACTGTCCCTTGTCTTTAAACCCATTGCCCCTTGGCCCATGTCTGTGTTCCTCACCAAAACACAGAAAATGTTTTCAGCAGGGCTTGGGTTGGCACTTGCTCTGTGCACCAATACCACCAGGGTTGGAACTGGGTGATCCTACCCAAGCTATACTACAAATCTGACAACTTATTAACTTCTCTGGGCAACCCATTCTAGTGTCTCACCACCTGCATAGTAGAGAACTTCTTCCTAATGTCTAAACTAAAACTCCCCTGCTCTAGTTTCAGACCACTGCCCCTTGTCCTTAAACCCGTTTCTCCTTGTCCCATGCCTGTGTTCCTCACCAAAACACACAAAATGTTTTCAGCAGGGCTTGGGTTGGCACTTGCTCTGTGCACCAATACCACCAGGGTTTTGGCATGCAGGTGGTGCCAGGAGAGATGAGTCCTGAACGTGCACCCTGGGTTGCCAGACTTTATAGAGATGTATGTCTTTGCAGAGACACATCCATATATACACATCCACATCCATGCATCCATAATTATACACATATGTGCACGCATCATAATTCTGCATTAAAGCTCCTTTAACCACAGAAACCTGAGGAAGATGCACAGCAGGCTGTAAAACGGAGCCGGCTCCCCGACGTTCCGGGAGGGATTGCAACACTCCAAAACAAAAAATGCAAGATGTTACTTTAAAAGAAGCAGGCTTTGGGCTTTTGAATTTATGTAACCTAAACTGATTTTGTCTGTTTTGAAATTGTCGTTGCGTGTGGGGAATCTCAAAGAGGCAAGGAGCAAAGCTGCAGACGTTTCCTTTGGAGTCCAAGATTACAAGCCCCCTCTACTTCTCCTTGCGGCTCCAAAGCTGTTAATGGGTTTGCTTCATTTTATTAACAGCAGACAAGGAAGGGAAAGGAAGGAGAAGAGGGGGAAAAAAAAAAATAAAGAAAGGAAGAAAAGTCCTCCTCAGAGCATGTGTGAGGTGACAAGCTGGATAATAACAGCTCCTCTGGAAGCTTTTATAGTACATTAGGCAAACATAGTGGATGTTTATAGACTTTTAAAAATGCTGATTATATAAAAATGCATTTATAGCCTTTTAAAATACCAAGCTACTGTAATATAAATATTTCCCATAACAACCCCCCCTAAAAAAATGTAGACTCTTGACAACCCAGTTGGAGCATTTATTTGGGGGTGTTAATTTCTTGGGCTGTTGTTTTTTTGGGTTTTTTTTGTGGCCAAAATCTGATCTTGAACCACAAGACTGGAGAGAATCCTCTGATAAGAGTCAGGTCCATCAGGTTTTCACATCCTGTAGAAGTTGCTGCATTTTTCTGGGATGAAGCCAAACAGCCTAAATCATGCATCCCATTCACCCTCCCAGAACCCTCAAACACCTCCAGCTCAAGGGAGCTCCTGGAAAATCTGGACACCTCCCAGCAACCTGCTGGCTCAGTCACCTCCCCACCTCACTGGTGATGAGTAGGCTCTTGGTCACCCAGTGGTTGGTCTTCCTCTGCTCTTCATAGGAACTCATATGAATAATTAATTTTTTTTATTGGCACAGAAGCTTGAGTGTGGCTCCGTCCTGTTCCTAGCTGATAAGGTTGCTGGGGATGTGCCTTCTCTCTTTTTTTTTTTTTGGTCTCTTTTCCTTACTTTGACCCAAAATTCCATCAGTAGGTGGAATTAGCTTTTGCCAGTGGCAGTTGTCTCAACACAGATAAATTCATTCCAGAAATTAAGATCCTGACAAATTGGCACATCCCTACCAAAACCCAAATACCCCAAACAACTACTTAAAAAAAAAAAAAAAAAGTTATTCTTTATTTTATAAAAACAATTTTTTAATTTTTTTTTTTTTCCGGGGAAAACCCAACTNNNNTTTTTTTTTCCTGGGAAAGACCAACTCTGGATTTTGGGATCTACCTTCAAAGTCCACTCAGTCATTGTAAGATCTGACTTTTACCTTTCACTACTACAAGACTTGATATATAGTTTGACACAAAAGAAGAGAGCTTATTTCAGTTTCATCTTCTTGCAGCTATATTTTTTTTCCTTTTTTTTTAAAAGTTTATTTTAAAAATAAAAATAAATTTTTTTTTTCCTTTTTTTTTGTGCAGGGTTCGTCCCACCTCTCTCTTAGCGGAGCCCATAGCACAGTGTCACCTTGCTTGAGAACATCTACTCTGTCCTGGTGAGACTCCATCTTGAGCACTGCATTCAGTTTTTGGCTCCCTAGTTGAAGACAGACAGGGATCTTCTGGAGAGGGTCCAACAGAGGGCTATGAGGATGATGAGGGGACTGGAGCACTGCCTGATGAGGAGGGGCTGAGTGACCTAGAATCAGGCAGGGTTGGAAGGGACCACAAGGATCATCCATTTCCAACCAGGATCATCTAGTTCCAACATGGAGCTGTTTAGTCTGGAGAAGAGAAGACTGAGAGGGGATTTAATAAATGTTTATAAATATCTGAGAGCTGGGAGTCAGGAGAGGGGGGACAGGCTCTGCTCACTTGCTCCCTGGGATAGGACAAGGAGCAAGGGATGGAAGCTGCAGCTCAACAAAAGGGGGAATTTCTTTCCTGTAAGGGTCCCAGAGCACTGGCACAGGCTGCCCAGAGAGGCTGTGGAGTCTCCTTCTGTGGAGCCTTTCAATGCCTATCTGGATGTATTCCTATGTGATCTGAGCTACATTGTCTGGTCCTGCTCTGGCGGGGGTGGGGGGTTGAACTCAATCATCTCTTTGTGTCCCTTCCAACCCCTGACATCCTGTGATCCTGTGANTCAACAAAAGGGGGAATTTCTTTCCTGTAAGGGTCCCAGAGCACTGGCACAGGCTGCCCAGAGAGGCTGTGGAGTCTCCTTCTGTGGAGCCTTTCAATGCCTATCTGGATGTATTCCTATGTGATCTGAGCTACATTGTCTGGTCCTGCTCTGGCGGGGGTGGGGGGTTGAACTCAATCATCTCTTTGTGTCCCTTCCAACCCCTGACATCCTGTGATCCTGTGATGCTGTGATCTTCAGCCCCACCAGTGCAGAGACCCTGAGGAGACCACTGGTGTGACTCTCCCACCAGTTGAAAGCAGCAATTGCATCATCATTTTGCAGTCTAATTGTGCCTAAAAACATCTAACTTCTCCCAGAGTTCATCCCCAGCTTTATCCACATGGATATAAACACCTCAGTGTGACACAATTCATGTGGTTATCATCCCCCCTTAAGCTTTTCCTTCCCATTTGGTGCTCCTGGCAAGAGAATGAGAATTAAGTTATACTCGCAGCTAATGACAAACAGAAGAATTGTCCGTTGATAGCACACAACTAACACTCTTCCCTCTCATTATCCCACTGTGGGAGACTATAATGGTTTCCACCCTTTAATTGGGAAGCTAAGGCAGGAGAAGATATTGTTTTGCCTGAGAAGCAAAAGCAGATGGCTGGAGGGGGTAGGGGTGGTGCTGGGGCAACCCAGAGTGCTTCCTCCCATCCTCCTGATGGGCTCAGCCACCCCTGGGGCTTATCAGCATCTCGCTGTTGGTGGATGAAATGGTGACATTAAAGATAACTTGGCCTGTTACCCACCAGCTAGTCGGTTGTGGGATGTAATTATTTTGTTCAGCAAGATGTAAGGGTTGGTTTTCTCCCTGCCTTTTCAGAAGCTGTGAAATACAACCATGATCCTGATGAAATAGGTCTGCTTCAGGGGCTGGCTGGGAGGTTTTGGGTATCTCTGCATGCAAATAGCAGCAGAGGCAGCACTTTTGTTCTGCATTTTGCCTGGGCAATAGGATGCTCTTTGTTTTGGATGGTTATTTTTCTGAAGGCATGAACCACCTCACCTCCAAACACAACTGGTTTTCAGTTATAAGAAGGTTGGGTTGTTTTGTTGTTTCTTTTTATTTTTTTTTCCCTTTGCATTGTTGGAGCAATATTAACAATGGGCAAAAATGCAGCAGAACAAAAGATCTTCATAGCGGTCGAGCTGTTTAAGTATTTATAGAGCACCAATCTCTCAGGTACCTGCTTCTTACTGTGGCTTTAAAAGATTATTATGTTATCATACTAGGAAGGAGAGAACAAAGGGCCACTCATAAATTTAACCAAAACTCCCATATTTTCCAGTCTGCTTGATCTCTCTGAAACCTGGGATCTTCTTTTGTATCGGGGACATTTATGTCTTCTCCAATGTCCTTCCAACAATAAGTGCTCCAGCAGCAGAGATCACATAATATACTGTGGTTTTGTTTGTGGCAGAACAAAATTAAATGAGTACATAAATTACTCTTCTCCTGGAATAAAGAAACAAGCAAAAGAGCATTTGATAAAGTGGCTTTTTCTTTTCTTTCTTTTTCTTTTTTTTTTTCTTTTTTTTTTTTTTTCCNGAAAAAACTTCACAGTTCAGGCTTATTGTAGAAGCTAAATCTCAGCCTCGGTTTGAGAGGCAGAGTATTTAAGGAGAGACATTTGGATTTGTATAAGAAGTTGTAATTGGTTTCCCACATCTTCCCTGAGCAAGCACGCCTCCTGCTCCCTCTCAGCTTTAACAGTGCCGGTCCTTAGCAGCAAAAAGGACACTCCTGGCTTGATGCACGCTACAGAAATATCTCCTGAGGTTAATGGAGCACTGCAGCATTCCCCTGTGAAGACCTTAAATAACTTGCACCCGAAATGCAGCGGTGCCCTTTGCACTCTCAAATGTCAAGGTACCAACCTTGGCGAGGTTTAGAGAAGCAAGAAGAGCATCCTTGGAAAGATGAGGGCTCTGGCAAGAACATCAGTGGTGCAAGTCCCCTTCAGCACCTCCACACCACACCAACTGAACAGGAACCAGCACTCACGTTTCTTGTCAGGCTCCTCCATGGCAAACCTCAGGCCAGGAATGCCTGAAGTCACAGCTGATGGCTGCTCAGAATCAGGGTTGGAAGAGACTCTTTTTGGGGAAGGATAGGAGAGAAACAAGAGAACCAGAGAGGTGCAGGTTGGTGGGGACAAAAAATGCTGGAAGGGCCCTGAGTCTTTTTGCTCAAACACATCTTTTCTGTGCATGCAGGGTAAGGTAACAAGGTGCATGATTGACTTAGCACAGAGAAAGCAGCCATTCAGAGAACTGTGAGAGGTTTTAGGAATCATATTCAGTTCCTGAGTAGTCCCATTTCCAAAACCTCATTGCCTTATTTTACCTCCTCCCTGCCTCTGGTACTCTTAGGGGCTCTCACTCAGGGTTTACTTCTGCCTCCACTTCAGTTCCTTGAAGTTGCTGGGACTGCCTGACTCTGAGGATCTGCTCAACAACTTTACCTAACCCATGAGGCTAGTTTTGAGTTTCTGACCCAATGCCCATCATTATCTAAAAGGCAAGGCACAAGAGGCTGGGAGCAGACTCTTTCCAGTGATGCCTAGAGACAGGACAGGGAGCAACAGGCACAAATTGGAACCCAGGAGGTTCCACCAAAGCATAAGGAAAAACTTCTTTCCTGTGAGGTTGCTGGAGCACTGGACCAGGCTACCCAAAGAGGTTATGGAGTCCTCTTCTCTGGGGAGATTCAGATCTGCCTGGACATTGTGATCCTGGGCAGCCTGCTGTGGGTGACCTTTTTAACCTCTGTGTGGTCCCTTCTGACCTCTGCTGTGATGGGATTCTGTGATTCTGTAAAATCCTGCAGCACTCTTTTGAGGGCATTGCAAACAAGCAACCCACTGCAGGCAGAAGCATCAGTGAAGCTCCACTGCCTGCCCAGGAACAGGCAAAATGTCCCCAAGGGACCTGTGCCAACAGCTTTGTGTCCAATGCTCTGCTGAGCTAAGCCTTTGCTCAGATCAGTCGCTCTCTGCAAGTTCACCTTTCCTACAGGGTCTGTGCTCCCTCCCTTCCAAATGCATTACACAGGACTTGGGCTGCTGGATGGGGTCAACATCTTCCACGAGCTGAATATCTCCTCCTCTTTTGTCCAGGGCTGGGAATGAAACCACATTGCTTCTATATACGATGTTGGTGGCACAGAGCTCACCAGGGCTGGAGGTTCAGCAGTCTCCCTGGGAAGCAGGACACGTACCCTCAGCCCTTCTGCAGAATTTCTAAGTGGCCTGGAATGAACTGTTCTCCTGCAAGTATCTCGCTAATAGACGTGATTAGCAATTAAGGAAAACATTATTATCTGTCACCTGGGATTGAGGAAATTGCAAACCTGTGTGTGATGGCAGTAGGAAAAGGGTCCAGGAAGGTTAAGAAAATATCAGTAAGACAATGTCAAGGAGGTTAGCACAGGCAAAGACCTAACGATGGGAAAGGAAGCCAACAAGATGATCCATGAAAGATGGTAATGAACAGCAGAGCCAGCCAGCAGTATGTGCACTCTGTTGCACTTACAGGAGAAGGTCATTTATCATCAGGTATGGGTAAGAGTTCTTCTGAAAGGCCCAAGAATCCTTGGGTAAACAAGGGGGGGAAAAAATCAACAAAAAATCTCATAGATGAAGCAGTGAGCAAAAATAATACAGCAAACCAAAGTGCTCCATACTCACAGTGAGAGGCAGTCCAAAAATGTGCTGCTCTCCTTAATGTCTCTCTTGTGCAATGCTTTCCACACTGGTCTAAAATGTCTGAGGAGCTTTTAATGCAGTCCCCGCTCCTGCCAGACCTTCAACGGCAATTAGGCACCAACCCATGCAGACAGATAGGTGCTGGGGAACGTTCCCATAAGCACAAGCAGTGGATTAGATGCTTACTTATGGCAAAACACTACTGAAATTCAACTGAACTTCCTCCTCCCACACCTTAAGAAGACCCAAATACCTTTGGAAATACCTGTTGCTTCCAGGCACACTGCTGTGCCTCCAGTTAAACAAGGTTAGAATAGAATAGGATAGAATAGAATGAGAGTAGAATAGTATAGAATATGACAGAATAGAATAGAAGTAGAGTAGAATAGAATAGAATAGAATAGAATAGAATAGAATAGAATAGAATAGAATAGAATAGAATAGAATAGAATAGAATAGAATAGAACAGGTTGGAAGAGACCTCTAAGATCATCCAGTCCAACCTATCACCCAGCCCTATGCAATGGCACTAAGTGCCCCATCCAGGTTTTTCTTGAACACCTCCAGGGATGGGGACTCCACCACCTCCCTGGGCAGCCCATTCCAATGGCAGATCACTCTCTCTGTGAATCACTCTCTCTGACCAAGCTAATTCTGGGAAGAGCTATGTCAGAGATGCCATGTTGGTCAGATGGCATCTAGAGCTCACTCAAACCCTGGTATCTCCAGCTGGAGCTTTCCCAGACTAGCGGCACAACACAGCTTGGTGGGAGCAATTTTGTGCCTAACTACATTTCAAACTTACAGCTACAGCCTTGGCTCCTTTCCCCTAAAAAATATGGAGCCAATATAAGGGAAAGTAAATGATATCTTTTCCTCAAGCTGCAGGAGTTAGGTTAGTTTTTCATGCTCAGACTACAATATAGTCAAGAATAACTAATTTCCTCCTGGGATTGTTGGAATAATTGGAGCAAAGGCTGCTCTTTAGGAAGGACACAAGAAAGACATTGAGTTGCTGGAGTGTGTCCAGAGAAGGGCAATGAAGTTGGTGAAGGGTCTAGAAAACAGATCTTATGAGGAGCAGCTGAGGGAACTGGGGTTCTTTCATCTGGAGAAGAGGAGGCTGAGGGAAGACCTCATTGTTCTCTACAACTACCTGAAAGGAGGTTGGAGTGAGGTGGGGGTTGGTCTCTTCTTCATTCTATCAGGTGATAGAATGAGAGGAAATGGCCTGAAATTGTTCCAGGGTTGGATATTAGGAAAAATTCCTTTTCTGTAAGAGTGGTCAGGCATTGGAACAGACTGCCCAGGGGAGGTGGTAGAGTCACCATCCCTGCAGATGCTCAAGAAACATGTGGATATGGCACTGAGGGAGATGGTTTAATGCCATGGTGGTGTTGGGTTGCTGATCAGACTCAGTGATCTTAGAGATCTTTTCCAACAAAAACAATTCTGTGACTCTATAACTCTGTGTCTGGGCTGCAAAGGATCATCTCATCTAAAGTAGTAAAGAAATTCCATTCTGGAACACACCTGGAAATGAAGCCCTACTGCAAATCATGTTAAACCAGCTGGCACTGGAGCCAGGAATAAGCCAGATGCTCTTTGTTGGGACATGCCCCTCATGAGCCATGAGCTTACAGTGGCACCCCCAGGCTTTTGCCCATTCCTTTCGGTCATGCTTCTCTATTTATTTAACATTGGCCAATTTATTCAAATATGAGTTAAGAACCAGTGGATTATAATAAATATTTATTGAAGTTTAACAAATCTGTAGGTCCTGTATGTATATTAATCCTCATTAGAAGTGCTGTCAGTTGCCACTTAACCTACAGTAGCTGTCTTCCAAATTTATTATATTAAATACATATTTGAGATGACTAATTTATAGCATTAGCAGAATACATTTGTGTCACATCCCATATTCTCTGCCTTTGCAGGCTCCTAATGAAGAATCTCTCAGGAACCAGCTAACACATCCCCAAGCTAAGAGTGAAATGAACATTGTGAAGAGTCCACTGACCACCTTGTAAACCAGGACTTCTGAGAGAAGCAACCCCCAGATCTCTGGAGGATACATCTAAAGCCCAAGCCAGAGGTCTCCTTGGAGATTGAAGCAGGGAGCAGATGTTGCAGTCTTCTCCTTCATGGAGCCATCAGAAGTCCATGTCTGCCTCAGCAACATGTTTTGCTGTAGGCTGCTATAAGCCTTTATTCAGTGGTGCCCAGTGACAAAGCAAGCTGTAACAGGCACAAACTTGAACATTTTCCACCCAAACACGAGGAGGAACTTCTTTACTTCGAGGGTGATAGAGCACTGGAAAAGGCTGCCCGGAGAGCTGGTGAAATCTCCATCTCTGAAGGCATTCAAAACCTGCCTGGATACCATAAAACCATAGAATCAGTCAGGGTTGGAAGGGACCACAAGGATCATCTAGTTCCAACCCCCCTGCCATGGGCAGGGACACCCTACCCTAGATCAGGCTGCCCACAGCCTCATCCAGCCTGGCCTTAAACCCCTGGGTGGTTGGGGCCACATCCCTGGAGGTGTTTGCAGCCAGGCTGGCAGAGGCTGTGAGCAGCCTGATCTAGGGTAGGGTGTCCCTGCCCATGGCAGGGGGGTTGGAACTAGATGATCCTTGTGGTCTCTTCCAACCCTGACTGATTCTATGATTCTATGATTCTAAAAGCTGCCACAGCCCGAAGAGGTCTGACTTACCTATATTTGGGTTACAACTCTTAATTTTTTTTTTCTTTCTCAGTAAAGCTATGAGTGAAGTAGCATCACCAGTGTTTTCCTTTCTCAGCCTATCATCTAATTTCTCATTGAAATCCTCCAATTAGTTCAAACCAGCACAAGTCACTAACAGCATCTGTGGTTTTCCCACACATCTGACTTGGGACCGCACTTTCCCAAGTAAGCTGGAGCTCTCCTTGGGCTCTGTGCTTGAGTCGAGCGTGCACCATAGTGTGTGTGCAATGAGGTGTGTGCCCATTGGAAGGTAGAGGTGAGGTGTGTTGTTCTGCAGTAACAGCATGGTAACTCCATTAGAAATAATGGTAATTGTGTTGTGACTCACCTTAACGCTACCACATTATATCCTAATGACTGTTCGGTTAATTCATTTTTATTGGCTGTGTCTTGAAATGAAGCTTCGGAGTGTGCTGCTAATGCATTGGAAATTAAGGGTGTACATGGGCCTGTGGGGTGATTTGTACCCAGCTGCATGCTGGTGCTCCTGCCTACAGCAAAGAGATTGTGGAATTAAAAGGGATTTATGCAAGGAGGAGGCAATGCAGCCCTATCGTGGGTCCATCAGTAATGTCACCCTTGGTGAGAGTCAGCAGGGAATTCAGGCAGGGCTGCGGCTGCAAAGAGCTCCCTGGAAAACTCAAGCAGAATCATAGCATCACGGAATTGGTTGAGTTGGAAAGGACCTTTCAAAACTGTCTAGTCCAATCACCCTGCAGTCAGCAAGGACATCTGCAACTGCATCAAGTTGCCCAGAGCCCTGTCTGACCAGACCTGACATGGTTCCAGGGATAGGGCATCACCCACCTCTCTGGACAAACTGGGCCAGTATCTTACCACCTCCAAGGTAAAAAAAAAATCTCCCTTCTCTCTAGTCTAAGGCCCATCTTTTTGTTTAAACTATTACCCCTTGTCCTGCCATAACAGGCTCTGCTAAAAATATCACCTCCTTCTTTCTTATCATCCCCTGTAAGTACTGAAAGGCCACAAGGTCTCCTTGGAGCCTTCTACCCCAACTCTCAGCCTGTCCTCACAGAAGGGTTCCTGCTCTCAATGTGTTGTTTGGCACAGGGAAAACAGAGCAGCAAATGAATTGTTGCCTGTCTTGTAGGGAAAGTTGATTGTCGGAGACCCATTGGCACCATGCACCAAGAGAAATGCCTGGGTCTGTCCAAGCTGCAGCCCCAGCCTGCTTTCTAGGACCTTTCTCCTTAGCCTTTGCACTAAGGGAGAGATAATGACCAAGCTCTTGGCTGAAGCTGGAGCCTTCCCTCCTGCTCTGTTGTTTACAGGGGAAGGGCTCCTTTTGTCTGCTGTCTTTGCCTTTCCTTATGGCTGTAATTTATTTGGGGACAGCGTTCTTGCAAGGTGCAAATTACCTTCCTCCAGGGAGGACCTGGCTTCAGAGCAAAGTCTCCAACTTTCCGCTTTGTAGCTCTCCAGCCACCCAGACTGATCACTGCGGGTATTTTTAGAAGGTCATTCTGAAGCAGTCATTTCATCTAGTGATTTTATCTTCAGCCTTTTAGTAAATATTGTTGGGTTGTTGGTTTTTGGTTTTTTTTTTCTTCCCCCTCTCCCTGCTATTTCAGACGGTGACAGGTTTTAATGTCAACATCAAATTACCCCATTCTTCTCAGCCCAGTTCCTGAGCCAGGACCTCTGCTGACACACGGAGTCACGCTGGTTGTCATTCTCAGCAGAGGGACCAAGGCTGTGTGAGCCTGAACGAATAAATTTCCTCCTTCCCTTCAGAGGTGGTCCCTCGAGGCCGTTTTTTCAAGCAGAGGGATTTTCCACTCCGCAGGACAAACACTGCCATTCACAGAAAAAAAAAAAAAAAAGAAATATGTTAATGGAAGGGAGCTGCATGCCAGAATCTCTCTGCGTGTGCATCAGGCTCAGCAGCGATGACAGTGCAGCTCCAGCAACAGGCTGCTTTACCCAGCCAGGCTTGGAAGCTGCAAAAGGAGAAATGACTCTGTTTCTAGAGACCCTTCCTCTCATACTAGAAGAGCACTTCTCTTTCTCTTCTGGTCCAGGTCTTTTGTTTTCGTTTTTATTTAATTGCAGGCATCAAAAGCACAAAGGCAGAGTATTGTTTTCCTCTTAAAACAGCAACAACACAAAAGAGGAAGACACTCGGGTTTCAAATCACCCTCTCATTTAATAACAGCTATTTTAAGGTAGGTCAAAACCTGTGGCCCCGAGATCCTTGACAATGTCCCTTTGATACATTCCATTAGCCAACGGAGGTTTGATGTAAACTGACATACGTCTTTTAAAAGAGCAAGCTGGATTGAACAGCTGATAATCTCATTTTGCTGAAGGGTTTCTATCATGTTACTTTTAGCTCAAGGCCAAGATCTCCAGCAGGAGTTAGAGGCAGGCCAATGACAAGCCCTGCTTCAGGGTGGGTTGAAACATGGGGACCATGCCAAGTCCAACAGCCACATTTTGTGGCAGAACAAAGCATAACGATGCTTTAGAAATCCCTGCAGAGAGTAAAGCAATGGGTATAAGCTGCAGCACAGGAGGTTCCACCTCAGCACAAGGAGGAACTTCTTTACCGTAAGGGTCACAGAGCACTGGAACAGAGAGGTTGTGGAATCTCCTTCTCTGGAGACTTTCAAGGCCTGTCTGGATGTACTCCTCTGTGATCTGAGCTAGACTGTCTGGTCCTGCTCTGGCAGGAGGGTTGGACTTGATGATCTTTTTGTGTCCCTTCCAACCCCTGACATCCTCTGATCCTGTGATCCTGTTAACCAGTCACCCAGCTAGGAGCTCATTTAACTCAGCATAGCTTAATTCTCCTCTTATTCTCATATCAGTTAGAACAGTCACAGGGGCCACATGAAAGACTGGGTTAGTTTTCCCTGCAAGGTCAAAGACAGCCAGGAAGGTGAAATACAGTTCCCCTGTCCATCAGCTCCATCCAAACAACATTGAAGGTGAGCCAGCTCACGTGAGGTGGTATAGACACTGTAGGTGGCCAAAACAGTGATGAGCTTCTGACAGCAAACCCATCTTGTGCCTACCCAGCACTGCCCAAACTCACCACCCATCTCTTTCTGGGGTCGCTATGAGCAATGTTTTGGTGTTGCTTTCTCCATTCAGATAGGTGCCCTGATGGAAACAAGGAAGGCTGGAGGTTGGTCCTTCCAGCAGTCATGAAGTCATCAGGTGCCACTATTGGCAGTGACATCTCCTTGCTTCATGTGGGGCCTTGTACTGCCATGAGTTGGTTTTCATGCCACTAATGGGACATGAACCTTAGTCCTGGAAGCTTTTCCCAGTTCTTGGAGCACTACTAGCAAATGATGTTGTCCAACATGTCCTCAAGGTATTAGTTACATTTACTCTTCTGCCAAATAGCTGTTTTGTTCTGGTTTGGCATGCAACAGCTCATTCAGGAGAGAAGATAATTGTCTGGCTCAATAGTGGATCTATTTTCTACCCAACGCTGGTTTCCCTTCTTGAAAATTGATGATTGATCAGTTACATTAAGGATCACCAAGTGTAAGATGTTTACCACACATTATATTTATTCCAGCGTGGGAGGAATGCATTAGGCTTCATATCATTCAGAGGGGATATTTCTGATGTGAAGCTGTGCTGCATTAATAAGGCTGCCCATCAAATTGGATGGGTCAAATTAAAACAGAAGAAATTGCAGACTCCTACTTAAAAGTCACACTGGAACCTCCAGCCCACATTATCTGTAAAATGCAAGCTGAGCCCATTTGCAGCTCAGACGTGTTTACATTCTTATTGGAAAATATATTAAACTGTACTTAATGATATTCATGTAGAAAGATGCTTTTTGCCCAATTTTTTTTTTTCCCCCTCCTCCCCTTGATGCAGCCCAAGACAACTGAACCTCGAGCTCAGGACTTTAAGATACTACTAATTGAAATCCTGATATTATCTCTGCAAGACAGGTCTGGGCATGGAAGCCAAGTCTTCCCTCCTCTCCAAAAGAAGCACACTGACTTAGGAATCATTTCACCTCCTTTTGTTACGTTTCAAGTTTTACATCGTGTTTTAATAAGTCTGTCATACTGTACGGACAAAAGGATGCTCTGCTCCTGCTGTAATTAAAGAAAATCACTACAATGGAGAGCATCAACGCAATGGTCTTGCTGTCCCCACTGCCAACTCCACTGCTCCTTCCATTCTGGTCTGAAGCTAAGCCAGGCTCCAGACTGCTGATCTCAGGAGGATTCACCTCCCTCGGTTTCAGCTTCTAAAGACAGGCACTAAGGCGACCATTCAGAGTTTCTCTGTAGGATAATTTGTCCCATGCCATCTTAGCCACCTGTGTTAAGCCTATTAATTTCTCCTGTGCTAGCTCTGGGAGCCAACTGGACAGGAGGTTGGCAACACGTCTGCAGCAACAGAAAAACTATCACTTTGATGGATCTCAAGAAAATCCTCCCAGGAGAGTTGTGCTTTTGGTGCACCCATTAGTGTCCCTGGCTCATGTCCAGAATTTCTCCTGGAATTTCAGCCTGCAGGCAGCTTGTTAGAAGAGACCCACTCATGCCTGCAACCATCACCCTGTCAGAGCATCCTCCTGCAGATGTGGAGGGAATTTTTCCACTGCCACATTTCACAGAATCATAGAAACATCCAGGTTGGAAAAGCCCCTCAGGATCACCAAGTCCAACCTAGAACCCTAAGTGCACCTTAAACCATATCCCTAAGCACCACATCCAAACCACCCTTAAACAAATCCAGGGTGGGTGACTCAACCACCTTCCTGGGCAGTCCATTCCACTGCCTGACCACTCTCTCCCTGAAAAACCTTTTCCTAATATCCAACCTAAATCTCCCCAGTTTCTGTTGAGGCCATTCCCCCTTCTTCTGTCTCCAATTACCTGTGAGAAGAGCCCAGCAGCAGCCTCTCCACAATATCTTTTCAGGTAGTTGTAGACACCAACGATGTCTTCCCTCAGCCTCCTCTTTTTCAAACTACCCATCCCCGGCTCCATCAGTCGCTCCTCACAAGATTTATTCTCCAGGCCCTTCCCCAGCTTCGTTGCCCTCCTCTGGACCCGCTCCAGCACTTCCACATCTCTCTTTAAATAGACAGAAGAGCTCTCCTGGAAGGTTTTATTCCTTCCTCTCCCTTAGACAGGAAAAAAATCACCCATAGTTAAAGTTAGTCCATTGGAAACCATGAATATTATATTGTCCTTTGTGCAAGGAAGGAATTAAAGAAATGGATTTGGCCTTGGTTTTTTCATTTGAACTTCTCTGCTTGAGCTACACTTTTCTATTACCTCTGCGACTCTGCCTTCGTTATGTTATTAAAAGAAAAGTAATTTATGATTGCCAGTCTTGCAGCCTCTAATTATTTCTGGCTGTGCATCACAATTATTAACTTGAGTACCCACCCTTTTCCTAACAGGATGAAAGACATTCAACCTCTTTAGGGTGAGTTACTCATAGGTAGCCACGCATCCATCCTTGCAAGCCACCGTGTCCCGTCAATAACGACGCTTTCCCTGTTTGATATGTTGTTTAGACTCGGTGCAAACCCAAACACTGGATTTACAGGGAGGATGAAACACAGTCACAGGTTAATTGAGCCTTGGGTTTAGTACCTGGATGTACTAAACTCTCTTGCGCTGTTCACAGTCTCATTCAAGAGCAGGCTATAAAGCACCGCTCAGCGTGAACTGGAATATCAACATATCACTGCTGTTCTTCCCTTTTTTTCCCCCACCCTCCCCGCCCTGGATTGCACTGGTTTTCCATTTACTTCTGGTGGGTAATGAAGACATCCGTTCTCATCCCCACAGCTCTCTGCAACTTGCTTTCTGAGAAATGGATTAGCACTATTTCAGCGATTTTGATCAACTGAGAAAGTTCCTGCCCTGTATTTATGGAGGTCAGGACAGTCATTATATCCAGGATAGTTCTATGAGGAGTCCCATGGAAATGGGCGATGAATGGGAATATCACATTTGTGAAATGGCTTCAGATACCCCAGAGATGTTTCACAGGGGGATCTTGGGTAAGAACGTCTCAAGCAGAAACGGTCTGGCCAGCTGTAATGCTCATAAAACCCAGCAAAACTCAGAAGAGGCTGGGGCAGCCCCCACCTTTCACCCCAAAGCCATGGGGAAAGCTCATTTTGAGTCTGTGAGTGTGGTTTGCTCCCAGCCCCCTGCCCCTCAGCCCCTCTGCTGGCTCATGTTGCAGCAAAAGACTGGGATGTGCATTGCTGAACTCCAGGCTCCATCTCTATCAATCATTTCCCCATGTACCAGCTCAAAAATAAGTTACCTGGCCCAAAGACAGCACTATCAGAGGTCTCTATGCCAAACTACACAGCTCCATGAGTGAAGCCAGGCTGGGCTGCTTTTTGGGTCCAACCTCTCACTTTTCCGTACAAAACCATTTGTCTGCAAAGCACATCTCTTCTGCATAGCCTTTATGATAGGTACCTATCAAGATAGCCTTTATGGTAGGTGTAACAACATGCAAAAGAAGGAGGGGGATAAACCTTTCAGTATTTTGCATTTACAGTTATAGGGAGTTTTATTGCATCATCAGTAAAAATCAGAGCCACGAGGATGCTCAGAGGGCTGCAGCACCTCTGCTATGAGGACAGACTGAAAGAGTTGGGGCTGTTCAGGATGGAGAAGAGGAGGCTCCCAGGTGACCTTCTTGTGGCCTTCCAATATCTGAAGGGGGCCTACAGAAAAGCTGTGGAGGGACTTTTTAGGCTCTCAGGTAGTGACAGGACTAAGGGGAATGGTGCAAAGCTGGAGGTGGGGAGATTCAGAGTGGATGTGAGGAGGAAGTTGTTGAGCATGAGAGTGGTGAGGCCCTGGAATGGGTTGCCCAGGGAGGTGGTTGGGGCCATATCTCTGGAGGTGTTTAGGGCAAGGCTGGATGAGGCTGTGGGCAGCCTGATCTAGGGTAGAGTGTCCCTGGGCATGGCAGGGGGCTTGGAACTAGATGATCCTTGTGGTCCCTTCCAACCCTGACTGATTCTATGATTCTATGATACCTGCTGATCATGCCATTGCTGAGGCAATCAGGTGCCAAAATTTTTGTTGTTGTTGTTGTTGTTGTTTTGTTTTGATTTTATTTCATCTGAGCAATAATCATTTTCTGCCTGAACAGTAGACCCAAGTTATTGTTTCTTCCCTTATGTTTTCATTAATTAGAAGGAAGTGGAGAGGTAACAAACGGCTCCCTGGATGCTGAAGTGTACATTTTTCACTGTCAGGTTATAAGAGGCAATGGGCAAAGACAATATATCCTGTCAGATGTGAGAGTACTTATTGTCAGCATGCTTTGTAAAAATAGAAAGTGAGGTAGCTTTTCTGGACGGAGTCGAAGCTATCTGTGGACGGAGTTTAATCTGACTAATTATAACTAAAGGCTTTGGCAAACAGCATCATGTAGCTGCAAGGAGACTGGATGGTGCTTTTTTATATATTTTTTTTTTCTTTCTTTCTTCCTTACCAAGTCCATGTGAATGTTAATGTGTGTAAGTGTAAAATCGACTTCTATTAAATCTTCTAAATTGCCATGCACTCCTTCACCCCCAGTGCCTCGCTTCTTCATAACCGTGCAGTGGAGTTACTGGTAAAAGTATTAAAACTCTTTGAAACAGTCATATATCTTCTGGTTTACAGGAAGTGCTTCAAGTGAAAGGGAAAAAAAAAAAAAAAAAAAGAAGCAAGAATAATTTCCAGGGAGTGCTTCTCTCTTGCAGCAGAGCTTAGAGGAGAAGGAACTTTCTCCTGCATCTGAAACAGGTTCCATTTCATCCAGCAGCTTCTTGAATCCCACTGCCCTTCTAGGGCAGATGCTCTTTCCTACTTGAGAGGTACTAAGAGGCAAAGTCTGTGACCCATGCCCTGGCATGGGAATTTCTGGTAGCTTGAAGAGCTGCTTCTGAACCTCTCCTGACAAGATTCAAGCCTTCATACCCATACTAGGGTGTGCAGGAGCCTAGGATATGCAAGACTCCCCAGCCTGACCCTCTGTTAACTGGGAATCCTTGAAGAACCTTTGCTCCTGGAGCAAGCAGTCAGGAGCATGGAGATGAGCTCTGCCTGGAGATGATTGCTGCCCTTTGTCTGGTGAGCATTGCCCCAGCCTCTATGCTGCCTGCACTGTGCCTTTCCAGAGCCAAAAGGAGGCATTCCCAGGGTCCTCTCTAACAGCTGGTGAGCTAACACAGAACATGAAAACAGGCAAAGACAAACCAAGCTGAAGTTTTTCTGGCATGTAAATGATAAGTTGAGTTCTGATTTTTTTTTTTCCTTCTTTTTCCTGCACTGGTGAATTTTATCTTAATTGCATCAGACTGTTTGAGATTCCCAGATGCAGAGCACTCCATAGCCAGGTGATCTCAGTAGCCACAACCATTGAGGTTTGAAGTACTTCTGTTATGGAGACAAACTGAGTTAAGGTTATTCAGCTTCAGGGAGAGGAGAGAAGGAAGGAGAGGAGAAGAGAGGAGAATAAAGAAAAGGGAAAGGGAAAGGGAAAGGGAAAGGGAAAGGGAAAGGGAAAGGGAAAGGAAAAGTAAAAGTAAAAGTAAAAGTAAAAG
>VWZI01014877.1:1135428-1174136 GCA_013396835.1 Psilopogon haemacephalus
TTTTTTTTTGGTGGGAGGACTCTAATTCCATTAGGGCTTTAATAAATGTACTGCACTGTAGAGACATTTTACTCTGATAGCCTGGGCAAAAATGAGGCGCCTTTACAAGATTAGTATACGCAGCAGCAGCAGCAGCTCTGGGATCTCTCCCTTGGAACGGCTTGAGATGGAGCAAAGGGGACATCACTGAAGGACAGAGATGACGTAAAAAGCACCGGCACTGGGGGGATGTATCTGGGGCTTCCAGGTGCCCTTGGGTGCAGTGCCCTGGCATGGGCATGTGCTGCTGCCCTGGGAAGGGGAAATGGCTGCTGGATCTTGCACTGCTGGGCAGTGCAGGCTTTTGATGGAGTCTGCAAAAACTATGCAGGAAGGGAGTGGATTGCTCCATACCCTGGCATCTTTGTCACTCTGGGGTAATTGTTGGCATTCTCAGAGTAAGGCCTCCTCTGGCTTTTGATACCTCACTCTACCTCCTGCCAGCCTGGTGTGTCTGCCCTTCTGACATGTCCCCTGAACCCTGAGCAGATCCACATTCTCATTTGTTTGTCTATCTGCCCCAGCCCTCGTGCCCACATCCAAAGCCCTTGTGCCCACATCCAAGCCCTTGTGCTCACATCCAAAGCCCTTGTGCCCACATCCAAACCCTTGTGCTCACATCTAAGCCCCTACGCCCACATCCAAGCCCCTGTGCCCACATCCAAGCCCTTGTGCCCACATCAGCCACTTACTTCCTTTTAGAGGAAGCACAGCACAAAACCTCATGCAATTGGCTGCTCCGCCCATGCAGACAGCACATTGAGTGCATGAAAGGTAGAGCCTGAAACATCTCCAGTCACCAGCAAACTGTGTTTTTTGACTGGTTAATCCCTAGCAGCATTAATTTTCCTGGTGCACTGGCAGGACTAAGGAGGCAGAGTCCCATTTTCACAGAATCACAGAATTTTCTTAGATTGGAAAAGACCTTCAAGATCATTGAGTCCAATCATTAGTTTCACACTGACAAGTCCTTGACTAAACCAAATCCCTCAGCACAGCATCTGATTGCTATGAATCACTACAGTTGGAAAGGACCACCAGGATCATCCAGTCCAACTTCCATTCCAGCATCTTTCATCACTAGACCATAGCCTCAAGCTATGCCACATCCACCTTCAAGGTCTGAGATTTGAGGGACAGTTTGTGGGTAGTGTTTGAGGAAGGGGTGGAAGGGGGTGAGGTGGGGGAGCACCACTCCAAAATGCTGCTGCAGCCTGAGCTCAGACCAGCATGAAAAGCAACACAAGCCAAGAGCTAAGATTTCTGCAGGAGCTACATAAGGTTCAGCTGACAGTGCTCTTTACTGAGCTGCATGTGCTGTGAGACAAGTGCAGTGCTGTGTCCTTTGGCTGGGTTGATCAACAAACCCTGACTAATGCAAGGGGCTGATTTCTGGCAAGGCAGGCTTCCCTGGATGAGTGACAAATGGAAATCAGTGAGGAGAAAGCCTGATGGCATTCTTTTTCACTGGCAATTAGCATGCAACATAGAATTGTAGGACTGTCCTTACGTCAGGTTTGTTTTCCCTGGCTCAGTTTTCCTGCAGCATGTTCAGATCTTCACCTCCACAAATACCCTGGGCTCATCCTGCTGTGAGGAGGGGTAAGCAAACAAGGTAAAGAACATCCATGCATCTGATCATTTAAAAGCAGTATTAATTAATGGTGGATGAGAAAGCTGAAGCAGGGGAGCTGTTTACAAGGGCATGTAGCAATAGGACAAGGGGCAATGGTTTTAAACTAGAAAAGGGTAGATTTGTGGCCAGCAGGGCAAGGGAGGAGATTCTACCCCTTTACTCTGCTCTTGACAGAGCCCACCTGGAGTACTGTCTCCAGTTCTGCAGCCCTCAACACAAGAACAACATGGAACTGTTGGAAAAAGTCCAGAGGAGGCCACAAAGAAGCTCAGAGGGTTGCAGCAGCTCTGCTATGAGGACAGGATGAGGGAGTTGGGGCTTTTCAGCCTGGAGAAGAGAAGGCTTCCTGGAGATTTTACAGTGGCTTTCCAGTACCTGAAGGGGGCCTACAGGAAGGCTGGGAAGGGACTATTCACAAGGTCTTGTAATGACAGGATGAGGAGTAATGGGTTTAAACTGGCAGAGGGAAGATTTAAACTGGATGTTCAGAAGAAGTTCTATACAGTGAGGGTAGTGAGACACTGGAAGAAGTTGCCCAGGGAGGTTGTGGCTGCTCCCTCCCTGAAGGTGTTCAAGGCCAGGTTGGATGAGGCCTTGAGCAACCTGTTCTGGTGGGAGGTGTCCCTGCCTATGGCAGGGGGTTAGAACTGGGTGAGCTTTGAGGTCCCTTCCAACCTAAACCATCCTATGATTCTATGATCCTATTATTTATATTGGACATTAGAGGATTATGGAATCACAGCATGGTAAGTGTTGGAAGGGACCTCTGGAGCTCATCTACTCCAACATCTTTGCCAAAGCAGGATAACCCAGGGCAGACCACACAGGAACACATAAAGGTGTGTTTTGGAAAGTCTTTAGAGAAGGAAGCTCCACAATCTCTCTGGACAGCCTGTCCCAAATACTCCATCACCTTCAGAGTAAAGTTTTTCCTCATGCTGAGTTGGAACTTCCTGGATTCCAGTTTGCACCCATTGCCCTTCATTCTGTCACTGGGTACCAATGATAAGATCCTGGCCCCATCCTCTTGACACTCACTCTTATATGTAAATATTGATCAGATCCCCTCTCAACCTTCTCTCTCAAGGCTAAACAGCTCCAGGTCTCACAGAGAGCTGTTCTATTCCTTGTAGCCCTCCACTGGACTCTCTCCAGTAGTTCCCTTCCCATTAGGAAGAAGTTCCTTACTATGAGGGTGGTGGAACACTGAAACAAGTTGCTCAGGGAGGTTGTGGAAACCTCATTCATTGAGACATTCAAGTTCAGACATGATGGACTTCTTAGCAGTCTGATCTAGATGGGAATATCCCCTTCTGGCTGCAGAGGGATTGGTCCAGATGACCTCCAGAGGTCTCTTCCAATCAGTGCCTTCTATGATTCTGTGATTCTGTTTGGGTTATTTTGAACAATGTACACTGCAGCTTGGTCTTAACACCAGATGACCCTCATGATCACCTCGTCAGCGTAATTCCTGGAGCTTCTTTAAAAGGCATCCTGTGCCCAGACTTCTTTGTGAGTTGAAAGCACATTTCCATGTAGGTATCTTTGGAACACAAAGTCGATTTGCAAGGAGCTGCAGTGTCAGACGAAGCTTTTAAAAAGTTGGACGCCTTCCAGATTTTAATTTACTTGATCATTAATACTGACTTACTCCAAATATATCAATCAGCTTAAAAAACACCATGCCTCATTCCTGGTTCAGGAAAGAAGCCTTAACCAGGTGAATGCTTAAGCATTTGCTTTGCTTTGGGCAAGTGCTTAAGCCTTATTGAATGGCTCAGCGTTAAATGCATTTTATGCTGAGAGAAGGCTGGAATTGAGTGTTCAAAATACAGCACCCAAACCTAATCTGAGGTTAGGTTCCCTGGTTTGAGATCAAATTCTTCTGGAAAACCCCTGTGTGGTGCACTGGCTATGCCCTGCATCCCACAGCATCCCAAATCTATACCTGGTTCAGGAAAGAATCCTTAACCAGGTGAATGCTTAAGCATTCCCTTTGCTTTGGGTGACTGCTTAAGACTTATTGAATGGCTCAGTGTTAAGCACATTTTATGCTGAGAGAAGGTTGGAATTAAGTTTTCAAAATACAACACCCAAAGCTACTCTGATGTTTGAGATCAGATTCTTCTGGAAAACTCTGCGTGGTGCACCAGTGATGCTCTGCATCCTACAGCACCCCAAATCTATACCTGGTTCAGGAAAGAATCCTTAACCAGCTGAAAGCTTAAGCATTCCCTTTGCTTTGGGTGACTGCTTAAGACTTATTGAATGGCTCAGTGTTAAGCACATTTTATGCTGAGAGAAGGTTGGAATTAAGTTTTCCAAATACAACACTCAAAGCTAGTCTGAGGTATGAGATCAAATTCTTCTGGAAAACCCTGTGTGGTGCACAGGCTATGCCCTGCATCCCACAGCACCCCGAATCTATACCTGGTTCAGGAAAGAATCCTTAACCAGGTGAATGCTTAAGCATTCCTTTTGCTTTGGGTGAGTGCTCGAGCCTTATTGAATGGCTCAGTGTTAAGCGCATTTTATGCTGAGAGAAGGCTGGAATTAAGTTTTCAAAATACAACACTCAAAGCTAGTCTGAGGTTTGAGATCAGATTCCTTGAGAAAACCCCGCGTGGTGCACCGGCGATGCCCTGCATCCCACAGCCCCCCAGATCTATACCTGAGCCATCCCAAAGCCAGAGTAAGGATTTCCAACATCCTGGTTGAGCTCGTGTTGAGACACACTGCTGCAACTGAGAGCAGATGTAGCTGCTTTCATTAATGCTCCTTATTATCAGCTGCAATAATACTTCCCTCTGCTGCCGGCGCTGGCACAGCATTGCGCTCCTGTCAGCCGGCAAACCCTTGCAATCCCTTTAACCTGGCGAGGGATGAACCTGGGTTGTTTCAGACACAGAAAGCTATAATAAAGCCATTCAGAAAATGACAGGTTACAGGGCTCTGTGATTTGAAAACTGTTTCTATTAAGTTGCCTCCACATCTAGTGGTGGCAGGAGGGATGCTGATACTTAGGCTGGGACCCAGCCGAGCCCTAGAGCACGCTGCTGCGGGAGCGGCTAATGCCCCATCTCTCGTGATCCTTGTACTTCTGGCTGTTAATGCCATTTCTCTGTAATACATTGTAAAATAAACACCCTTTGGGTTTTCTGCCTAAATCCACACTACAAAAGAGAGGGGGGGTTGACTTGAATTGCCAGGCTGAATCATTAGAAAATGAATGCTTTGGTGGGAGGGGGGAGAGAAAGAAAAAGCAACAAAACAAAACCAAACTAAACTGAAAAGAATTACAGTAGTGATCTCCCAGCTTGCCTTTGTGTCTTTTCTCTTTCAGAAATCTCTCATGTTGCTGCTCTCTGCATTTTTCTCGCGGTATTGATACACAAAATAAAGCATAAATAACCTCCCTTTCTATTCTTAAGCCTTCGATCCCGGATCACTCCGAGCCTTTTGCCGATAAGAACATTTTCGGCATCCGCTGGCCTGGAAGTAGCCAACAACAGTCAATGAGCTTAGGAAAAGGTTTGAATATTTGCCCTGTCACCATCCAGGATGTGCTGCCATCCCATCAAGCATTTCTTTAGCCTTCTTCTATGTGGACACAGTGAGAGATTTTGATCCAGAGAAGAGCAGTCATGGGATGTACTCAGTACGTTGAGTTGTTTCAAGGGTATGGACCATGCTGGTACAGTGCCCATGGATTCAGTGTGGGGACTGCCCTGCTTTTGTTGCTCGTGCTCTGGAGCTGGGCACCAGATGCAAATTACTGCATCCCAGATCTGCACCCTTAAATTCCTAATTTTGCATTAATTACACTGTCTTCTGCTCCTACACGCAAAGGTTTCCGCTTGCAGTAAGGTCACTGGTAAGGGTGTAAAACTGATGGCATGCAAAAGGGGAAAAGGGTCCAAGCCTATCCCACTTTTATTGCTGTCCACTCTTTTTGGCGTTTATGTGGAGCTCCCAGAGATGCTGTTAGCCCTTCCAATGAGGTGATTGCAGAGTGATTGCTTTTCAAGGTCAACAATTTCAGTTTTACCACTCCTGCTTCAAAAGGACAAAAGAACAGCAGGCAAGTAGGCAGAGATGCATAGATTAAGCAACATGATCAGCTGTTAATTAAAGTTCTTTAGGAGGAGGAAGAAATAATTTAACCCTTCCCATCACTAGCTGGAGCCCCTTATTAGGCACAGAGTGAATTTCTCCTCTCCTTTCCTCTTTTCCTTGTCCCCATCAAAGTGCCTTGTGTGCTCTGCTCCTCAGTTTTTATCAGAAGTTATTAGACAGAAACTTCTTTTTTCCTCAACATTTCCTGACCAGGTCAGTATATAATCAGCTCTCCTCTTCCCTTTTGGTGACAGAACAGCACATATTATAGATTTTATGTATTTATTTTAAAACTAAATGCAAATGAAAAAGACACAGGCTCAATCCAGAGCTGCTTCCAGAAACTCCTTTAATCAGATAGAACTTTTGTGTGCTATTATTTGGTCTCCTCACTGATCCCAGCCTGAAACTGGAGGCCATCTCAGCCCCACTGACACTTGGCCCTTCAGTTCAGGAGGAAGAAATCCAGAGACCTGCAAGTGGTAGAAAGTACTGCAGTTTGCTTTGGTGAAGTGTTGCAAACTCTCAGGCACCCAGCTGCTCTGACTTTCCTCCACACTCAATTCACTCCCTTCTCTTTGAATGCTTCACCTTCCTATGGCTCTTGGTGCTTATTCTTTGTTTTCCTTACTGGTTTCTTTGGGTTGCCTTTAGAAGGGCAATGCAAGCCACATCTCTTGCCTGGTTGCTGGTGGTGGCCTAGAAACCAGTCAAGAGGGAACAATCTTAGAACTAGCAGAGAAAAGAGAGAAGGCTCAGGATCTTGCTGGAATTAGAGCAGTTGAGTTATGGAGCAGAGCAGGATAGGGAAAGGGCTGGGCTGCATTTCTTTCACCCAAAGTCCATGAGGGATATGCCATGGCTGTTAGGAGCAGGTGATTTTTCCCTTCTCACTTTTGTTCTGCCTTTCATCCCTTACCCTCGGGGTTCCCCCATGAATCCTGACTGCTTTTGTGCAAGGCAGTTCTCATGTGATGCACCCACAGGATCCAGCAGCAAAGGATGTTTTATTCTCCCTGTAAAGCCCCCAGAAAGCCCATAGCACAGGTTTGTGTACAGTGGTGCTGGGAAGCCATTTCAAACCACTCTGATTTATCTGCTTGAGAAGCCCACTGTGCTCTGGTTCAGCTAGCACTGGGGCAGTAAATTCATTCTGCAAGGGTCCTGTCCAAACTTACATTGATTCCGAGTTTGTTGAAAATCATCCATTAGCCAAGAATTACTACCAGTGTTAGTGGAAATGCTGTAGTGTCATTAATTGGAATTAATGGATGGGTAGTTTTTATAGGAGATTTGAATGAAGGCAATATTCCTTTCAAAACCCATTTTATTAGAAATTTGCTTGCCAGCCATAAAAGGCAATGCCACAACAAGCCGTGCCACGGTGCTTTATCCATGGCTTGATGTGTTTTTAATTAAGGAAAAGCAAAGCCCTTCGAAGTGTTTTTATTAACAAAGCAAAAAAAATATATATATATATCTCCATAATAGCCATGGAGCAGATCACTATTTATTTACTGCAATAAGAGAGAACTCAGCCCAGGAGGGGCTGGCAGGGGTCACAGCAACTCTCTCCCTCTTTATTTACTAGACCCTGAATATTCTCTTTCTTCTGGGCATTTGAAAGGGCTGCAGGTTATTTTTTGGTGCCATATAAATTGCTCAGTTCCCACACTTCTCAAGGATGGAAAAAAAAAAAATTAAAAAAAAAAAATTGAAAAGATCATCTACTCTAGCCCTTTTTCTAAGGACAGGTTATAACCCTGGAGGGTTAATAGTGGAACTGCTGGAATAGCCCCAGTCCTGGCTGTGCTGGTTCAAGCCCAGCTGAGAATGACCCATTTTCTGCTCTTCCCAAGGGCACATAAAACAGGAGAAGAAACTGATGATGCCTCCCTGAAGTCAGAAGAGCTCTCCTGGTCCTTGGTGTGTGAAGATCTTAGAATGGTTTAGGTTGGAAGGGACCTCAAAGATCATCCACTTCCAACCCCCTGCCACAGGCAGGGACACCTCCCACTAGAATAGATCACTCAAGGCCTCATCCAGCCTGGCTTTGAACACCTCCAGGGAGGGAGCAGCCACAACCTCGCTGGGCAACCTGTGCCAGTGTCTCACCACTCTCACTGTGAAGAACTTCCTCCTAACATCCCGTTTAGATCTCCCCTGCACCAGTTTAAGCCCATTACCCCTCGTTCTGTCATCATAAGACATCTTCTGCCCTGCCCTTCTGATCTCATGGGGAGAATGCAGGACACTGTTTCATACACCCTTTCTGTGGTATTTGGATCACATTTCCAAGGCAGGATAAGACTAGTGTTCTCCTTTTATGCTTGAGGAGGCAGAGGTAGAGGAGGTTAAAGGTCTTGCTTGAGAGCACAGAGCAGGGACTCACCAAGATTATTTATCAAAAAATCACTCTCCCACCAAGAGAATATGTGAAGATTCCCTTTGGCATTTACTTTAACTTTTAAACAAAACTAGATATACTTTATTTTTACCTATTTCAGTGATGCTTGCTGTCTTCCTCACCTCTCTTTTCATCTGGACCTTATTGATCTGCTTACATTTCCCATGAAAATCCTTCTACTGGCACAGCAGCAGCATCCTGTAGCTGATGCAGGTGGCAGGAATGCACAGGAGTGTACAAGGCTGCTTTTTCTGTCCTTTTAAATGGGTGGTGAGGGGGTAGAGGGTGTTGTGGGTTGGAAATAGGGAAGACTGAAGCAAGCACACCAGGGTGTCACAGAAATCATAGTAGCAGGGTTTATGCAGAGGTAAGAACAGCCTGTATGAAGCCACGTGTATATAAATGGAGAAATCATCCTTTAAAGCAGTTAAAGACAGCAGTTTGCTCATCATTCAAGTGGACAGCTCATGCTCACACCTCAGCTCCCTGCCCTGTCCTGCCCTGTGGAGCTCACCTGGAGCCGTGGTCCCCAGGCTCCTGCCTGCAAGGAAAGGCTGCTGCACATCACTGTGCTGTCAGAAACCCTCTGCAGTCACGGTCAAGGACACTCCACACAGCTAAACCTGCTTGGAAATGATCTCGTTCCCTTTCTCTTCCTACATCACTCTGTTATTGCTCTGCAAACTGTCTCATTCTCCCCTAAATCTAAACACAAATGTTCCATTTAGTAAGCAGTGAAGAGCGAATAACAACCTGCCCCTTCAGCTGGTGGGAAGCTCCTGCTTGGTTGCCTGTTGTTAGAAACAGAGACTGGGGGCAGCTTCTGCAAACACAGAGCCGTGGGGGGGGGAGCTTCACATGCAGAAAGTGTGTGAAGGACATGCTGGCTGTCCTTGGGTGATGTGGCAAATGCAAGGTGTGAGGGGCTCAGACAGGTACCTGCAGGCAGGGGTGTCCCTGCCTGCTCCTCCACCGTGCCACCAGCCGTGACCCTTTGCACAAGAGCCGGGCAGGTTTCAGAAAGCCAAGGGGAAGCACAACAGGAATGCAACGGGGCTGTATGATCAGAATCCTAATTAAGGGGGAAATATTGGAAATATGCCATATTAGAAACGCTATTACGATTAATAGTGACAATACCACTCTGGGGAAATAGGCAAATTTACACAGTAGCTATACATAAAATTTACTTTAGCATATTCCCCTCTCTCCCTTGTTTGCAGACTGTGATAACAAATTGCTTGTATATTGTACAGCAGTGTTCTTCTTTTATATTTAAATATTTGAGCCAGCAATTCTCTTTTTTTTTTTTGGCAAGGAGAGAAAGGCACGCAGAGGTCTGGGAGCTGCAGAGCAAAGTAAATGATGTGCTGTGATAAATTTAGCACGTGAAGGTGGGGGGAAAAAAAAAAAAAATAACAAACCCACACAAAAATATCCGACTCCGTGTGGACAGGAAAGTAAATACGGCAAGGAAGAGATTAGTTTGGGATTTCCCTAGCAAGAAAGGTGAGTGATCCTGCATGTAAGACATGAATCTGTCAGTTGTGGTAGTGTGTTTGAGAAGTGATTTTATCCTTCAATTCTTTCATTTCCTCATTGGAAAAAAAAATAAATAAAAGGGGGGGGAGGGCTGGGGAGGAGATGGAGGGGAGGTCACTGAAGTCTTTGGATGATATTTCTACATCTAGCAGAAAGAAGTTGCAGAAATAGTTCAGCCTGGAGAAGAGAAGGCTCCAGGGAGACCTTCTAGTGGCCTTCCAGTACCTGATGGGGGATACACAGAAACTGGGGAGGGACTTTTTTTACCAGGGCTGCTAGTAACAGGATGAGAGGGAGTGGATCTAAGCTGAAGGAGGATAGATTTAGACTGGATATTATGAAGAAATTCTTTACTTGAAACAGGTTGCCCAGAGAAGTTGTCAATGCCCCTTCCTTGGAGGAGTTCAAGAATAGGTTGGACAAGCAGTCTGGTCTAGTAGAAGGGGTCCCTGCCCGTGGTGGGGGAGCTGGAAATAGATGATCTTTAAGGTCTCTTCCAAAGCAAAGCATTCTGTGATACTGTTATTCTATGAAATAAAGAAATTATTTACTGTTGCTGCTTCATCACGGCTGGATCATGGCCCCATCAGAAAAAGCAGGCAACTGATTTCCCATATGTGGCTATGGATGCATTTGTGCAGTCAGACAAGCTTCTATACCTCTGCAATATATGGCTTGCATACATTTCCTCTCTCTCACTTTCTCCTCTCCCTCCATATGGACTCGTGCACATAAAGAGAGGAAGGTGGTGTGGAGAATGACGCTGGGTCATCATTAGTATGGGATGGCTGTGGAGCTCTCGCCTTCTGTGGGTAATTAAAAGCTGTTCTGTGCCCTGAGCTGGAGGAGCCAGGAGAGGTTCTCATTGGCATGCAGTCCTGCAGCACCTGGAGAGCTGGAGGGCAATGGGGAGCCCTGCTGCATCCCATTCCATGTGAGGCTCCCAGGGTGTGCTGAGAAGGACATTTGGATCCACACCAGTATGAGCTGCCAGGATGGACTCAGCACTGTGCCGCACTGGGGAGGATCTGGGGCAAGATCCTTAGCTTCAAGGGTCCAGCTCCAGGCTGATGCTGAGGTAACCAAATTTCTTCTAATTAGTGATATTGGTTAAGAAAGAAAAGAGAAAGAAAGGCTTCATTCTGCATGGAGAACAGCTTTTTTTTAAAAGACATTAAAAATAAAAAGAAGTCAAAGGAGAAACCAGCATGCAGGGAAGCACATCACAGTGATGAAAATCAACTGCCAGGGATTGCCCTTGGCATTAATACCAGGATTTTTGTGCCATAAAACTGGCTTGATGGGTGGAGGTCCTCTCACCTGGGAAGGGTACAGGATGGACTCTAAATTCCCTGAGAGGACAAAAAGATTCCCTGTTCCATCTCAAGCTCCTGTGGTGTTGGTGGCTCACTGCCAGCATGCACTGAGGCTGTTGTGTATGAAACAATCCCCAGCCCCTTGCAGTCCCACACTACTTTCCAAAGATACATTGGGGTGGTTTAAAACACTATTCACCCCTTTTCCTCATTCTTCCTCACTTTAAGGGACCAGAGAATGTGACCCAGCTGCCACATGCACCAGCACTGGGATCTCCAAAGGGAGGCACCTTCAACACCCAGCCCTGCTCCACTCCCTTCTGGCTTCATCTGTTCCCTAATGGGCAACAGGACTCCTTCCAGCTGACCTGAGCAATGGAGCATCCCCAACAAACACAGAGGGGTCATGATGCTGCATTCAAACCCCAAGCCATTAGTCATATGAAAAATTGATTCTCCCTTTCTCTTGGATTGTCAGGAGACATCCCCTTGCCAAAAAAAACCAAAACAAAAAAAACAACCCACAACCACAGACAAAAGTGCAGCACTGTATTAATCCTCCTTGGAAATGCAGGACAGAGCAGCTCCCTGAAGCCTACAAAGGGTTTATCATTTGGGTCAACTATAGATTGGCCCAAAGGCTTTAAAACCAACAATTTGCAACACCACCACAATGCCTACAACTGATCATCCTCAAGACACCCACCTTCTTATTTAATAAAGCCTTTCAAGTCTCTTTGTATTTTATTCATAGGAGCTGTAAAAAACCCAAGGACCTGGTATAAAGACTCATTTATTCTCTTCTACATAGCACTATAAATTTACACTGCATTTGCAAACTAAGAGCCCATATCTTAGGGCAAACCAGAGCTCCAAAGTGAGAGTAAGAATGGCTTTCAAAAGGCCAATCTGTCCCAACTAGAGATTGTGTCAAGAGCTAAAATTTACAGCCACAAACTCTGAAAATGAAGAGAAATTAGATATGAGGATTAGTGTCATTGTTAAAGCTGGATTTTTACTGGTTTTCCAAGGCAGAGCTGTTCCTACACTCATCTCTCTCAGGCATAAATGGGCAGAGAGGGGAAATGGGGCTGAAAATGGGTAACATGGGGCTGAAAATGGGTAACATGGGGCAGAGACACCAAGTGCCTGGGGTCATCAGGGTGAAACTCATCTCACATCACCTTGCAATCCAGCTATGATGATGACATGTTGGTGTAGGTGGAGAAGTTATGCACTTCATGCTGTAAATACCCTCAGGTAGCTTAAAACACTATTCACCCCTCTTCCTCATCCTCCCTCACTTGAAGTCTACAGTGTGACCCAGAAGCCATGTGCACCAGCAGTGGGATCAGAGAATCATAGAATCAGTCAGGGTTGAAAGGGACCACAAGGACTGTCTAGTTCCAACTCCCCTGCCATGGGCATGGACACCCTTACCTAGATGAGGCTAGCCAGAGCCTCATCCAGCCTTCTCCAAAGAAGAACACTTTCTGTACCCAGCTCTGCTCTGCTCCCTCTTGTCTCCAGGTCCCGAACAGACAAGAGGGCTGGTTCCAACTGACCTGACCCATGGAGCCACTGATACCTCATGGAGGTCCTGCCTGCCCTTTCTTTCTACCACAGCCCTGCTGCATCCATGAAACCCCCCTGGTGTCTGTATCCCCTTCAGCTCATTCAAGTGAACTGCAAAATGGCACAAATCCAGTGTGATCAAATGGTTTCTTAGTGCCACTCTTCTCTTTCAAAGGACAGAAAGGAAAGGGTAGGCAGCACAATATTTATGAGCCTGTCGAGCTGGCTGCTCTCACCAGAAAGTGCTCTCAGGTTTCCTTCCTCGCTGAGGAAGATACAGAGCAAGCACCAGTGAAGGGCATCTGCATTCATGGGGGCTGAGCATCATCTGTGAGATATCTTCCAGTTTGTAATGTGCATGGTGGCATCACACCAAGACACTCCCTGCTATCAGCTGGGTCCCAGTACTGGCAAGCTGCAAATGAGAGAGGGTTTTTGAGCAGAAAGTGTTTGAGGGCCTATCAAGTACCACTCCTGCCTTGCATTCAGCCCTGGCATCCAACCAGCTTTCTGCAGGGCAGGAGGAGATGGGTCTGAATTTTGTCCTGGCAGCTGCTGTTTCCTGGTTCCCCAGAGGACAAGTGCACCACAAATAGTCTCCCATTTCTTTTTTGGAAGTAATATGTCAGATAGACTTGAGAAAACCTGAGCAGGCAACCATGCTTCATGCTCTGGTGGGAAGGTGGTGCCATTTGTGTTGGGCTGTATCTCCCAACCCGGTGGGCATAGGTCCCTTTGCTATAAACCAACACCCTTAAATCTCTTCAGAAGTGGGGAGGGACCTTGCTGCCTTCTCATCTGCATGCCAACAGTTTGCCGTGTTGCTCCCCTGCAGCAAGATGACTGAAGCAAATTCTAAATGGTGCCTCTAAACCCAAAAGCCAGATCCTCATCAGCCACCGCATCAGCACAATCCCTTTGACTTGCACACACATTTGCAAGTGCTGAGGAGCCTCCAAAATGAGCCGACTGCAATTACAGCTGTATTATAATGCCCCTTGGCACGCCAAATGGAGTGCTATTGACCGCCAGCAGAGACCTGAGAAGCACTGATAAGAATGAACTACAAGTCCAGTCCTCCGATGCAATTCCCCACCACCCGTGATTTATGTGCCCAAATTAGCTGCCTCATCTTCAGGAGAAATCAGCCATGGGTGGCTTTTCTTGGAGTCATGTGCCAGGAAGGTGCCAATATCATACGTGCTTCTGAGCACTGTCTGATCTGCCTTTGATCTTCAGGGGTGGGGGGTGTCACAGGTGTCCTCTAAAAGATTTTCTTTAAGCTCCCTTTGAGCTTAAAGAATAATTTCATAGAATCATACAATCATAGAATGGTTTAGGTTGGACCTAATTTCATAGAATCATACAATCATAGAATGGTTTAGGTTGGAAGGGACCTCAAAGATCATCCACTTCCAACCCGCTGCCATAGGCAGGGACACCTCACACTAGAACAGGTCGCTCAAGGCATCATTCAACCTGGCCTCGAACACCTCCAGGGAGGGAGCAGCCACAACCTCCCTGGACAACCTGTGAGAGTGTCTCACCACTCTCACTGTGAAGAACTTCCTCCTAACATCCCGTTTAAATCTCCCCTCTGTCAGCTTAAACCCATTCCTCCTCGTCCTGTCGTTACAAGACCAAATTTGCTGCTGTGATGTTTGTCCTGCTTGCTCCTCATCCAAGGAAAAACAGGTACTCCTTTAGGGCTGTTGCTAGGAGGCATTGGAGCCTCTTCCTGGCCCTTTTGACCCATCATCCACTTTCCATATCCTCTGTTGGTTCATTTGCCTAGGAGCTTGTAAGTGTGCTGGACCTCTTGGCCAGCTTCAGTGTCAGGCACTTTGATCTGGCGTTTCACAGGAAGGAGAGCAGGAGATCACTCCCCTGGTTCATGACGAGACCTCACAGTTTCTCTCTCAGGTTACCAGCAATGTTGAGTCCTGTCAGTCAATTACAGGTTTAGAGGAGATCTTCTGAGATGATCAAATGAACCATTTTCTAGTGTGCTGGTTTGAGGCTAATTGGAAGATTTGAATGAGAAATTAGATTTTAGGCTGAGAAGGGAAAACATTTGTGATGTCTCCTTCATTCATTCCTTTACTTAGATGTTTAAAAGAGAGAACCAAAACAACGGTAAAGAAGAGCTGCTTGGGTATGGCTGTGGCTGCTGATCTCTCTTTCTGGCTTTTAGCTGAATCTGTGTAATCTGTGTAAAATCAGATTCCTGCTTCTAATCCCTGCACACCCTGGCCGATGTTCCTCACTTACCTGGCATATAAGACAGATATTGGGATAAGATTGGGTGTTGGGGGGAAGGTGGTAGGGTGATTTGGAACCCCTCTTGGGGGGACTGATCTCTGGGAGGGATGTGGTGCTTCTGTATTACCTTTTCACTGTGTATATCTGGAAATCTCTGTAATGTATTGTAAGTATCTGCTTGTATATTGTGCAAAGCTGTAAATAAAAGGCTTCATTTATTAACTTCCAGCTGGCTGAGTCTGGCCTGGGTTATTTCAAAAGTAGAGGTGGATAACTTCCTGAACTACCACATCAAGTTTGAATGAAGAGGATGATGGCAAGAAATCTGTGATGAGTGGTGACCTTGGGTGCTGAAATTTTCCTCTCTTTTCATCCAGCACCGTCTGAAATGCTTGGCCTTAGTTTACCCCTCGAGGATTTTCTTTTTCCCCTCCATTTTAAAGAAAAAGGGCAGCCAAGTCTCTGTTCTTATCAGCCAAGGAGGTAATAGCTTGTCATTTGAAAGAGGTTTATGAGCTAAGATTAGTGACCCTTTCCATACTGTACATGTGCTTAAGGGGAAAGGCAGGACTTCACGTTACAGCAGGAAAAAGGCTCTCACATTCATTTTAACAATGCTGGCAGTTAGAGGGAAAACCCCAAAACAAATAAAAGACATCCCAACCAGTTATTCAGCATGTCAGCGTGCTGGGGAAAGCCTCTCAGAAACAAAAAGAGCAAAATTCCAAGATTTATTAAGACTATCACGCATTCCCTAAAAGGATAATGGATGGACCCAAAGTCTCTGAATCAATATTTATCCTTCTTGAGCAGGGCATTGTAAGGAAATATTCCCAAAAGCACTCGCTGCTGAGATTTTTGTTTTGTTGCATAACATTTCAGTCAACTGCAGAATGTCTCCAGTAATGATGATAAATAAGTAGGAAGCCTACAGTGGTCTCTCCTAGAGAGGAAGTGCAGCAGATACCCTCTCTGTGCTCGGTAACAAAAGCTCAGCCCCAGGTAGACTTGACCTTGTGATCTTTTAAAAGCATGGCAAAGACTTTATCCACTAGATTTAGGTTAACAGCTCTGGGAATTTGCAGGTGTTAAATTAACCACGAGAGACAGCTTCCAAAGTGCAGCAGAAACACACTGAGCATGATAAGGAATAATAATTAAAATCTGAATTAAAGGCTTGCAGAGTTTAAGGAACAGCATGTGGCTTTGCTCCTATAGAAGTGACAATGCCAAGGAAATAGGTCTGATGTCGTGTGATACCCCGGGGCAGTGGGTCAGGTACACCTTGTTCAGCTTCAGCAGAGACCTGGCCGTGGCCCATCTGCCAAGGCAGAGATCTGTTTCCCCAGTAAGGTGTGAAATCTGGACACCTTGTAAAGCCCAAGGTCCTCCAGCCGCTGAGCTGTTGGAGGGCAGATCCCTTGGGAAGAGGACTGGGCTCTCCAAGCAATGCAGCACAATTCCCACAGCACAATTCTGCTGCAGCCAGGCAGACCACAAGCTCTAACTGCTGCCTCCTTCCTTGGAGTCCTCAGGTGGAGCAGGACATACGCCCTGACGTCCCTTAGCAATTTACCTGGTGACCTATTGACCTGGTTTCTATGTTCACTAAACCTGTGCTGCTCCATCAAATGCTGCTCTAGTTCAAGCACAAAACCCCCTCGAATCATTATTCATTCTTTTTTCTCACCCACATAGCACATAGCTGCCTTCTTTGCCAGGTGTGCTGGATCTTGCAAGCATGCTCAGCATGAGAGATGAGACATCTATGCAAGTTTGGCTGAGATTGAAGCTTGCAGATAGTGCCCAGTGCTATCAGCTGAGCTGTAGCTCTACATATGTAATTATTGTTTCAGCAGGTTGCTGAGTAAGGTTGGACAGAGATTTGCTTGCTTTTGGCACCTTGTTCTGTTCCTCCAAAGCCATCAGACTAAGGCACTGGGGAGGCTGAAGCCAGGGGCCAGAATGGTTGTCAGTTATCCATGCTACTGAGGACTATGGGGCAAAAAAACAGTCAGGGCTACAGGGATGAAGTTCAGCATCTCTTCTCCTGACCACAGACTAGTTTGGGTTGGAAGAGACCTCTTGAGGTCATCTAATCCATCCTTCAATAGGCAGAACCTATTTCCATCACCAGGGCTGGTGATGGAAAGAACCTTTTGGGGTGCTTGGAAACTACACTGGACAAAACTGGGAACTGAACAGGTGGGAGTGGTGTTTGGAACTTTCTTCTCAGTCCCCAGCATCCATGGTTCACATTGCCCCAGCGTGCAACAGTCTCCTGTTCCTGGCAGACACTCGGCAGTGACAGTGGGAGTTGCCTGGTTGTTGGAGCCATAATTACTACGTAATTTGCAACCCTAAGATCTCTTGATAACTCTCTCCCACGCAGAGGGGGAAAAAAATAACCTGGTATTTCATTTACCCTGTCAGCACGTGGAACTTGCCTTCCAGTGTAATTACGTGGTCAGTAGTTATGTGGCTCTCTGCTTGATGGCCTCCTGGAAATGAAGACCTATGAGTTCCACCTGGGAGGATCCAGGGATGACATAAAACTGACAAGGTTTGTAAAGCCTCCTCAGCATGTGGACGGCTGCACCCACCAATGTGCATGCCCAGCTCTTGCCCTTTGCTCCTAGATGTGCATGAGGCATCTGTGCCATGCAAATGGCTTCTCCTTGCAACACCACCTAATCTGCATGGTCTGTACCTCAAGTATTCAGCTGGCAGGCCAGCATCACCTTCACAGCTCAAATTCAGCTCAACATCCCTACCTCTTACACATCTAGACTTATATTATAGAATCCTTTGGGTAGGAAAAGATCCTTAAAATCATCAACTCCAAAATTTTGGACTTTTATTAAACACAATTCAACTGCAGCCTCTGCCCTAGTAAGACAACAGCCTACCTGCTTTATCCAATCTACTGATGGAGAACAGAACAGCTCCCTGATGGCTCCCAGGAGACTTGTAGTAGAACTAGGATGAGGAGCTGAGGTTCTAGAAGCCCAGTCTAACATCCTGATCCTAATTGAGGCAATCCCAAACACAAATACAGGCTGGGCAGTGACTGGCTGGAGAGTAGCCCTGTGGAGAGGGATCTGGGGGTCCTGTTGGACAAGAAGCTCAATATGAGTCAGCAGTGTGCACTTGCAGCCCAGAAAGCCAACCAGAGCCTGGGCTGCAGCAGGAGAATTGTGGCCAGCAGGGCCAGGATCAACAAACACCCCCTCTACTCCACCCTGATGAGACCCTACCTGGAGTACTGCATCCAGTCTGGAGCCTCTATTACAAGAGGGATGTGGACATGCTGGAGCATGTCCAGAGAAGGGCCATGAGGATGCTCAGAGGGCTGCAGCACCTCTGCTATGAGGACAGACTGAAAGAGTTGGGGCTGTTCAGGGTGGAGAAGAGGAGGCTCCCAGGTGACATTATTGTGGCCTTTCAGTATCTGAAGGGGCCTACAAGAAAGCTGGGGAGGGACTTTTTAGGCTCTCAGGTAGTGACAGGACTAGGGGGAATGGAGCAAAGCTGGAGGTGGGGAGGGTCAGATTGGATGTGAGGAGGAAGTTGTTGAGCATGAGAGTGGTGAGGCCCTGGAATGTGTTGCCCAGGGACGTGGTTGGGGCCACATCCCTGGAGGTGTTTAAGGCAAGGCTGGATGAGGCTGTGAGCAGCCTGATCTAGGGTAAGATGTCCCTGGGCATGGCAGGGGCGTTGGAACTGGCTGATCCTTGTGGTCCCTTCCAACCCTGACTGATCCTCTGATTCTCTGATTCTATGAAATCCAGCCTTTTTCTCTACTAGGGTATGGCTTTTGGTGACCTCACATCCTGCTTTTGCATTCTGCTTTGCAGTACACACGGGGAATGTGCAGTGGGTGGCAAGGGGAGGGCAGAGGGAAGCATGGGCAGCTCTCCTGTTCTGTTTGTTTTTATGACCTTAAAGATGATGTCCATGCATATTGTTGACCGTGACGGAGAGGAGCTGACAGGGCAGTAAGCTCTGGCTACCGCCGAGCAAAAACAAAATTACATAAAAATATCATTTGTAAAATTACTCAAATCCATTAGCTTAATTAGCATCGTTAATCAAGGCAAAACATTTGATACGCCATGTACTTTCACCAGAGATAAATGAGCCTTTGATGAAAACCCAGCAGGTTGCCCTGCTCTTGGATCTGCCAGTGGCTGCCTGGACATGGAGGTGAGGCTCAGCAGGGCACAGGGCATTCTGGCAGCTTGGTGCCAACGCTGACCTCTGAGCAGGTTTCCAGCTCAGCGAGGGATTGGCACCGTGTTGGGCCAAATCTGGCCAGAGTTTAATACTGTCAGGTCCATCTGCAAGAGTGTAAAACTGCCTAATGGGCTACAATTCGTGCAGCATCATCCCTTGGTCTTGCCTGGTTTTGAGACAAGGTTAGCAAGGATACGGCAAGGATGCAGCCAGGATATTAGTAATTCCTGTAGCAATTACAATAATAAATTCAAAGCCCGAGCTACATTGTCTCACTTGAGGGAGCTTCATTGAGCTCTTGCTTTTGTTTCATAGGGGAATCTCTGGGGAGAGCAGTATTGCTCTGTCCGCAAGCCCTTCCAAGGAGAAACACTAGAGAGATCTTGATAGCACAGGACAGCACATTTGCAGGCAGCCCATTCCTCAGATCACGTCTCTCTTGGAGGGTACTCCGAGGCTCTCATCTTTCCTTTTCTCTCTAGCTTCAGGTTGTTGTGGTCAGCTCAGGGAACCGCTGATTCCTGCACGACTTTCTTCCCTTTGCATCAGGGCCTGGTTGTTGCTCATTCCCTCTCCCTGCGCCGTGGCACATAATTGAATCTTCTCTTCAGCTCTTTGTAACAAGACCCAGCCACAAAGGCTAAATGTTTTATTCCCAAGAAAAGCCTTTGAGATAAGATTCACCAGCTGTGGCAGCGTGGCGCGGAGCTTCGCCAGAGAAATAAATGTCCCTTCTCTCCCCGACTCTCTTCCCAGCACTTTATCTGCAATGGGCCCAAATACAGTCCTCAGCTGCTTTGTGTTTGCTAAATATAATATAAGAGAAGTCAGCGGTTTCTGAGGGATAGGCTTCCATTAAAAAAAAAAAAAATCAACAAACAAACACAGTTTGATGGCATTTTCTGCATGAAACACATTATTCAAGGGCTTTTCTGCTTTCTAATACCCAGTTTCTGTTGGGCATTCTTTGGCTGGAGCTTTCTTCAGCATTTAAGATGTCCAGACTGTCTGAACTGACAAAAAAAAAAAAAAACCAAAAAACAAACAAAAACCAAAACAAAAACAAAAAATAAAAACATCAAAAAAACCCCAAACCAACAAAATCCAACCCAAAACCAAACCCTTATTCCAGAGGAATACCTGGAGTTGGATTCAATAATTTGAGGTTATCCTCTCCGCAGAGTGACTGGGAAAGGAGCAACCAGCTGTGAGTGGTTTTGGGTGGTTGCTACTTTACCTTCATTTTCCTACATGGTAAATGGTTCAGATGGATATGGATGGAACTAGCAAGAAAAGCCAGACTGGAAAAATACAGAAAGAGCTCTGCTTCAGCCTTGAAGACTCACACTCAGCCTGTCCTTCCAAGAAGAGCTTTTCTGACCACCTCATGCTCCTTACTAAGGCTCAAAGGCAGTGCAGCTTTTCTCCCTTGCTTGCACCCACACTTCTCCACTCAAGGATGGGTACCTGGGACAGGAGCAGTAAGGCTCTGTTCTGGTTTGGGTGCAAAGATGAGGACTGGATCACATCACGGAGATCCCAGGGTGCTCTGAGAGCTGGAGGTAAGCAAAGCAAGTACATGAACCTCGGCAAAGAGCTGGGAGCTTTGAAGCTGAATCTGTGAACCATTTCACAGACTCACAGAAACATGAAGGTTGGCAAAGCCCCTCGGGATCACCAAACCCAACCTAGAACCCTACTCTACAAGGTTCACCTTAAACCACATCTCTAAGCACCACATCCCAACGACCCTTAAACACATCCTGGGTGGGTGACTCCACCACCTCCCTGGGCAGCTCCTTCCAGCTCCTGACAGCTTGTGGACGTCAGCACTGAGAGACAGGGATCAGTTCTGACCTGTGCTTTGCACGCTGGTGGTAAACATTGCGATAATGAAGTTGTCAAAAAAATGGATATACTTGATTGTAAGCCTTAATTAACTATTAATTAATTTTTTATTAGCCCGCCAGTAAAGCCGATTGCGCCGAGCGATGAATAAAAAGGGCTGCAGCTAATGTATCACTCATTTTTATGTGGAAAGCAGGGCTCATCGTTTTCTGGAGGTGGCCAATCCGTAAAGGGTTGCTCCCTGCTAAATCAGCCTGACCATTTTCCCACATGTCACTGATAAGGAAGTATTTACGAATTTATTCCTAAATTCAAAGTATACTTCGGGCCTTAATTTACTGCCGCAATTATATCACTGGCTCAATTAGTCCCCAATAAAAACGTTATGCTGTTGTATCAAAGAAATGTAGCACCTTTGAAGTAAATGGATTCACTTGCCGAGTGAGAAATCTTCTTTTTTATTGTGTTTTCTCATCTGCTACTTATAGCCACCCTTGTCTTAAATTGCCCTTTTTATCCTGCTCCTTGCAAGCAGGGTTTGTGCCTGAGCTCTGGATGCTCAGGGAGAGTGAAATACTCCTCTCTAGCCTTGGGGCTGCATCAGGAAGCTTGGTGGTAGCTTTAGCTCGTTAAAGCTTTGCCAGGCTCATTTGCATGGTGATTTACATGCGATGCCTCCGATGTTTGCTCTGCCACACAGAGGCTACTGGGTCTGCAGGCTTTCTTCTCCACTTCCCTGCTTTGTTTCCTTCTTGCCAGTGATGGGAGTGTGTTATGAGCTCTAAAGAAATATGGCTGTACCTTGTGTCGTATAGATTTTCTCCTATTTCATTTGACAAACGCTGATGGTGGCTTCTGCCTACTTGAAACAAGCTGAGACCTCAGCACAAGGAGGATGTGGATCTGTTGAACCAAAACAATGATGAGAAAGGTGGAGCTCCTCAGAACTCCTCTGCTAGGAGATAGGTTGAGAAGCCTGGGGTTGGAATGGGCTGCCCAGGCAGGTGGTGGAGTCACCATCCCTGGAGGTGTTTAAGAGGAGGCTGGATGAGGCAATTGATGCCACGGTTTAGTTAATTGGAAGGGTTAGGTGATAGGTTGGACTTGATGATCCTAGAGGTCTTTACTAGTCTTTTTAATTCTGTGATTCTATTCAGCCTGGAGAAGAGAAGGCAAGAGAATATAAGACCCTTTTGTGGCCTTTCAGTGCTTTAAGGAGCCCAGAAGAAAACTGTGGGCCTGTTGTGACAAGACAAGGGGTAATGGTTTTAAAATAAAAGAGGGGGGATTTAGACTAGATAGAAGAAAGACATTTTTTATAAGTAAAGGCAGCCATTCACTGGCTCAAGTTACCCAGAGACATAGTAAATGTATCATCTCTGGAAACATTTCACGTGTGGTTGTTTGGGACTATGGACAACCTGCTTTAGTTGAAGATGTCCCTGATCACTACAAGAGGTTTTAGCTAGATGGTCTTGAAAGGTCCCTTCCAGTCAAAATTATTTTAGGATTGCATGAGACTAGCACACAAAAAAAAAAAAATCAAACAAACCCAGACCCTGGGGTCCCTGCAGAGAAATTGCTGCAGGACCTCACATCCACCCACCCATCCACACAGTGCTTGGGCTGGGCAAAGGAACAATGCAAAGTCCCAACAAAGGCAAAGTCCTTGTCTTACAGAGTTCATCCTTCAGACACGACAGGAAAAATTGGTCAAATTGGAGAAGTGGTGTGTCAGAGGGATGAGGTAATAGCACAGTGAGGAGAATTTGGCAGGCAATCTATGAGCTGGCTAGACAGCACAGGACAGAGATCCGTCTAAGAAATGGGAACACGTTGCCATGAAGAGGATTCTTCTGGACATGGAGCTCTTTCAGACACCATTTGGCACAGCTGCCTGTCCTCACTTCAGCAAGCCTCCAGAGACCTCTGGGTTTGATTTTCAGACTCAGGAACTAAAGAACCATCCAACTACTCATTAAAAAAAAAAAAACAAACCCAAACAGTTGTTCAATGTATCCTTAATTGGCTTCCGAATATGTGATACCAAGACCCTCTTCAGACCAGAATCCAACACAGAAGAGCCCAAACCAATGCCCCTCCAAACAAACAAACAAAAACCCCAACAAAATAAAAACAAACCAATATAGACAACCCCCCAAAACCAAACAAACAGTAAAATTAACACTTCCTGAGATTCTCCTTCAAAGTCAGAGCTTTGAGCTAAGTGACCTTGGAGGGAGGTGTCCCTAGGGCAGCCACTAACCTGAGATTTGTTGCTTTCCACTTCTAGCATAAAGCAGGAAGGTTTTGCAATGAGCCCATTAGATGATGTTCCTCCCCAACAAAATCACATCTTAATTCTGACCAGTGCTGGCTGCAGAGCTGGCTGATTGCACAGCCACAAAATGTGACAAGTACCAAATTGTGTCTCATCTGCATCTTCTCTCTAGCAAACGCATCTGCCTGTGGCTCAGTGTGTTTCAGCTGCCAGTTGTATGATCAACATCAGTATGAGCACTTTCTCCCAGCTCTCAGCAGGCACCCCTGGGAACACCGAGCTGTGCACCAAAGCCAAATTCCTCATCCATGCAGTCAAATTCCCAGGCTTGACTGGGCTTCTATTTCATAGAAACTCAAACTACCACATCATCTCTGGAGCTGACATGCCAATTGTTGTCACCAGTTTGTTTTCCCAGTCATACCAGTGGGGATATCTAATCAACGTCTGTTGTTCAGCAGAAAGTTCCCCCTCAACTCAGTGCTGGTTCAGCCACACCTTGGGTCCTGTGTCCAGTTCTGGGGTCCTCAATTTAAAAAAAATGCTGAAGTGCTTGAATATGTCCAGAGAAGGGCACCAAGGCTGTGAAGGGCTGGAGCACAGCCCTGGGAGAAGAGGCTGAGAGAGCTGGGGGTGTGCAGCCTGCAGAAGAGGAGGCTCAGGGCAGACCTTATTGCTCTCTACAACTACCTGAAGAGAGGTTGTAGCCAGGTGGGGTTGGGCTCTTCTGCCCACTGACAGAACAAGAGGACACAGTCTCAAGCTGCACCAGGGCAGGTTCAGGCTAGATGTTAGGTAGAAGGTCTTGACAGCAAGAGTGATTGGCATTGGAATGGGCTGCCCAGGGAGGTGGTGGAGTCACCATCCCTGGAGGCATTTAAGAGAAGGCTGCATGAGGCACTTAGTGCCATGGTTTAATTAATTAGAAGGTGATTGTTTGGACTTGATGATCTTAGAGCTCTTTTCCAACCTGGTTAATTCTGTGATTCTGTGAACTCCTGCAGAACACAGGGCTTGGTGCTGAGTGTTTTTGTTCATCCCTAAGAGAAGCCATTACAAATGGTCCTCAGGTCTGTCCACTGGCAGTGAAGCTATAATGAGGGAATACCCTCACGTGCAAGTGCACCACACATGGGATTAATATTTCCTTTATTCTATTTATCAAAATCAACATTTGACATTCACAACTCTAAATATTGTAAACCCAGAGAGTATCCTTCATCTCCTTTTCGTGCCTTTAAGGTAGATGAGAATGTTGGAGCCTTCCACTTTCCCTCACCTCACATAAAAAAATGCTAAAAAGCAAAGTCAAGGGAGTGAAATTTCCCTGCATATATTGTTTTCTTAACGTCTGATTTATTTCTTTTAGCTGACAGTCTCTGTGCCCAGGTTCATGGCTGCTCTCTGTGTGCAACCAGTATTTATCCAGGTGGCTTCATGCCTATTAAAAAAGGGAATGTAGCAAAATTAATGTATCTTTTACAGCAGGAGATCTGAATTTATTGGTCTCACCACGGAAATTAATCTAGCACTCCCAGCTCTCCCTCACTGGACAATAAAGACACAAAATGGAAACTGCCACACAAAGTTTTGACAAAATTCACAGTCATAGGGAAAAAAAAAAAATATAAAGCCATGGGTAATTTACCACCAGAACTGAATCAGCCTTTTTTTATACCAGTGATACCACTAAGAGAATTTCCACTCAGTGACCAAAAAAACCTACCTGAGGGAGTAAATAGAAATAGAGGATGGGAAACAAACTGGAATGAGCTGCCCAGGAAGGTGGTGGATCACCTGCCCTGGATGTGTTTGAGAGTTGTTTAGATGTGATGCTAGGGATAGGATTTAAGGTGAATCCTGTAGAGTAGAATTATAGCAACAGAATGAGGGGACATAGTCTCAAGTTGAGCCAGGGGAGGTATAGGCTGGACATACAGAAGAAGTTCTTCACAGAGAGAGTGATTGGCATTGGAATGGGCTGCCCAGGGAGGTTGTGGAGTCCCCATCCCTGGTGGCATTCAAGAAAAGACTGGATGGAGCACTTAGTGCCATTGGTTAGGGGTTGGTGATACGTTGGACTGGATGATCTTGAAGGCTTATTCTATCCTATCCTATCCTATCCTATCCTATCCTATCCTATCCTATCCTATCCTATCCTATCCTATCCTATCCTATCCTATCCTATTCTATTCTATTCTATTCTATTCTATTGGTTGGACTTGGTGATCCTGAGGGGCTTTTCCAACCTGGAGGTTTCTGTGGTTCTGTGAAACAAACTCCCAAACAGATTTATTCCAGTTTTTCTTCAGTTTGGAAAGCAGATTTGAGTAGCAAAGCCACCAACGGGGCTTGTGCACGGCAGCGTTTGGCCTCATGTACTCATCAATGTGTGAACTGCATGTGGGGCTGAAGGATGCCGCACACGAAGGAGGTGTAGTGGTGGTGGAAACCACAGCTCAGAGGAAGCAGAGGTTGTTCTGCCTCTCATCTGGTCCCACACCAGGAAGAATTAAGGCAGCACATCCTCCAGATCAATATATAATTTACACAACACTCCCCACCTAGCTGTCTGCTACTGTAAAAAAAATTAAAAAAAAAAAAAAAAGGGGGGGAGGGGGGGGGGGGAAAGGGGAAACAAACCCCACCAAAACTGTTCTCCTTTTTTTTTTTTTTTTTTCTTCTTTTCTTTCTTTTTGTGTTGGGGTTGATTGGGCAGCGGGTGGTGAAAGATTTATCTTGGCAGTAAAGCTGGAAAAGGGCTATAAACCTTAGCGGAGTGCCTCTGCGCCTGGGTCCGAGGGAGGCTAATTGTTTGTTTGTTCTTCGTGTTTATGGTTTATCTGTGGCTCAGCTGACAGGAAACCTAAACCTGAAGGAAAAAACACATCAATCGCCATTATCTGCCTTCTGTGCACGCACTAAAAATAAAGCCAGGCAGAGGGGTGGCTCGCACACCCAGCCCGTCGAGGTGCCAGCTGGAGCATGTCTTGCTCTGGTGATGCATCAAAGATGCAGGGGAAGGAGGGAGGGAAGAACATGGACTCACAGAATCACACAACTTTAGAGGTGGCAAGGGACCTCCACAGACCATCGAGTCCAAGGCAGAATCCCCTAGGGTAGTTTGCACAGGAATGCATCCATGTGCGTTTTGAAAGTTTCCAGAGATGGAGACTCCACAACCTCTCTGGGCAGCCTGTTCCAGCCCTCTGTCACCCTCACTGTAAAGAAGTTTCTCCTCATGTTGAAGTGCAATCTTCTACATTCCAGTTTGTAGCTGTTGCTCCTTGTCTTATTGCTGCTGATCAGTGAATAAGACACAGAGCAATGGCTGCAGTGACTCACCACCAGTGAGTTAATCTCTACCCCAAGCTCACTGTTGTGGTGAGAACAACAGTGCTGGTTCAACAAGAAAAATGGCAAGGGTTTGTTTGGTTGTTTTTTCAGTACTGTCCCCCAAAATAGAGAAGATTGATTAGGAGGGTGGATTCAGGAAGAAATGTTTTAGAGTAGAGGTAGTAGATGCTCCATGCCTGGAAATATTCAATGTAGGTTGGATGGGTCTCTGAGCAATGCGGTCTAAATGAAGATATCCCTGATCACCAGCGGGGGCAGCTGGTCTAGATGGCCTTTAAAGGTCCCTTCCAACCCAAATAATTTTGATTCTGTTCCATGAGAAGCAATGTGTGTGTGTTCCATGAGCTTTAGAAATCTCCTGGGATTTCATTCTGATGGTTACTTTTACCTTGGGTTACTTTTATGCTTGGGTGGTGCAGTGAGCTCAATGTTTTTAGGGTATGGTAATCACCCATGCAGTTGGATAGCACTGATTGCTGTTCCCAGGGACATCCCAGCCTAGGTCTCCTTTCCTCCCTGTCCAAGGATGGGATCTGTCATCTGTCTGAAGGTTTTGGACCACTGTGGCAGAGCAATCCCACCTTGATGAAACTATCCTAAGCTACCCCTGTGGGGATTTACCCTCTCCAAGGGATGGGTAGCCTATGAGAGGGACCACAATGTCCCATTGCCTTCTGCTGCTCTGCAGGCACCAAGGAAAGGCACAGGGCTAAAGTCTCCTGGGAAGGGGTCTGTGACTGAGGAGACAGATCTGGGGTACATGGCACAAAACCTGATGTAAAACGATCCAGAGTAGAGTTGCATCCTCTCAGTAGGTTTATATCACTGCCAGAAACAGTGGCAGACCATCAGTCCCATGGTGCCTTGCAGATGAGAGCAGATGAGATGCTGCTGTTGTTCTGGGACACCTTCTTCCCTGCAAGGGCACTTGGGCACTGAGAACAGACACTTCTTGCTGTGCCACAAATGTCTTTCTAGAAATATCTCTCTGCCTCAGTTTCCCTGTTGCTTCCTCTCCTTTCCATGCTGCATCACTGCTACTGGGGCTGCAAATGCTCTGAGCAGGGGCTGGATCCAGGAGTGGGGATGTACAGTGCTCCATACTTTGGAGAGCCCGAGGTACTCTAATAATAATTATTGATTTTCCAGTTTACTTTATGTTTCATAGGGTGTTTTGCTGGAAACTGTATAAATTGCTGTCTCTGTGCCTATCCCAGGGCACGCTAACGCAATGTATTTTTTTTTTTCACAGTCCCAGGACATAAAATGCAAAGTTCATTTTGCAATGATTTGAAAGTTATATTAAGACCCAGCGTTGGATGAAGCAGGAGCAACATGCTTGTAACTAGATAACTCCTAAGCTGGTGTGACCTCTTGGGTAAGTCACAGCTGTTCCATTGGATTTATCCCAGCTCCTGAGCTGTGCCCAAGGATCAGTTTCTTGTAACTCCATGCCCACCACCAGTCTCCTCCTACAACAGAAGCAACCTCAGTTACAGACCCAGGGATATAATAGGATCATAGAATTGTTTTGGTTGGAAAATACCTCCTAAGATCATCAAGTCCAGCCTTCAGCCTAAGACTACCATGGCCACTAAACCATGTCCCAAAGTGCCATGTCTATGCATTTCACACAATCACAGAACTTCAGAGGTTCCAAGGGACCTCCAGAGACCACCAAATCCAACCTCCCTGCCAAGGGATGGTGACTCCACCACCTCCCTGGGCAGCCTGTTCCAATCCCTGACCACTCTTGCAACAAAAACATTCTTCCTAATCTCCAGCCTAAAGCTCCCCTGGCACAATTTCAGGCCATTTCCTCTCCTGTTACCTGATACTAGAGAGAGGAGACCCACTCCCACCTCACTACAACCTCCTTTCAGGCCTCCTCTTCCTCATCAAACTCCTCTGCAGCCTCTCCCAGCAGCCTGGTATAGAGACACCAAGGAAAGGATCTTTGGGGAGAGTGGTTTCCATGTAGGAATGAGCTTACTGTATCTGTGCTAAATATAGTCAGGGAGGGAGCAGGGAGTTCGGTCTCTCGCCCCTGCAACTTGCGGGAGAGAGATTATTCATTTTCAATTTGTTGTACCTTCACACCAGCAGGAATTACTGTAGCCAAACAGGATTTAATAAATGATCTGTTCATAAACAACTGATCGTTTATCCAGCCCTGGTGCAGCTTGCATTCTGAATTTCTAGGGGAGAAGGGAATGGGAGCCCACTCGCTGGTGGGGGAAGAGGGAGGTGGGCAAGAAGCATCTGCAAGCCTGGAGAGGCTGGGCATTGGCACAACCTTGCTCATTATACTTCCAAAGTATTAAAAAGTCTGGGTGTGATAAGGAAAAGGAGGCTGTAAAACTTCAGCCTTATCTGCCCGATAGTGGACCTGATCTTGCTTTTATTTATGCTGGTGTAAAGCAAAAGTAATTCCATCAGTGCTGTTGGTGCAAAACCCGAGCGGGAGATCTCAGAAGCGTGCCTGGACTCTCAGCTGGGGTTTTCTACTTTTAAATCTATTAATTTGAAAAAGACTTTTTTTTCCCCCTTCTTTTTTTTTTTTTTTTTTAAACTTGAGCTGCTGGAGCTGCAGATGCAGCCTGCAGGGCTCCGAGGGAAGGAGGGGTGAAACCGAAGCCACGCGTGCATCTCTTCTGCATCTTTTGTCATCTCCTCCTGCATTGTTCTGTCTGGTATGATTTGAAAGAGAGCTGGCTAAGTTTCCTGGGAGAGAGGGGGCTGTGAGGGGTTGCTGAAGGCAGGGTGCTCACTCTCAGCCCCCAGCACCTTGAGTGAAACCCCAGGTGTGTGCTGGAGGTCACCCCTGCCCGGAGCAGGTGAGGATCTGGGGATGTAACCAGAGCCTCTGCATATGCCTAGTTAAATGCATCATCCCTGCTTGTGGACTCATTCTCCTCTCCTTACGTTTTTCCCACGATTTGCATGGAAAGGAAAACAAAATCAGGTCCTTAACTTAATGCGGGCAATCCTAATTGTTCGTCATTGTTATGCTAATTATTATTTCCATCGCACAAAAGGATTGTAAGTAGATAACATCGCCTCTTCTTTTGCATGATGTAGTGGGTTGGTTGTTGGTTGCTTCCTTTGTTGGTTTTTTTGGGGTGTTGTTTTTGGTTTTTTTTTTTTTCCTTCGGCGTTTTCTTGATGGCACCAATTAAGCAAGCACCAGACAAATATTCAGGAATCAGATTGTGGGTGGTAATTTTCTTGACAAGGCAGGAGCAGAGCCCAGCCCGCAGCCTGCTGCTCTGCAGGTACCGCCACGCTGCAGTGCTGACAGCAGTAAAAACTTGTCTCTGACAGTAAACTAAGCATGTGTGACCCGGAAGACATAGAGAGCAGATAAGGGCAGCAACACAGACTCCATTTAGTGCCATTAAAATGGTTTAAGTAGACTTACGATCAGAGATGCCAGCCTGAAACTTGAGAAGCTCTGGAAGTGAGGAGTGGGAGGTGGATGGCAAGTGAGCCAGGCTGGTACACGGGTTCCTGCAGCACAGGCAACTTCGTCCTGTGATTCCAGGCTGGGAAATCCTTTCAAAGAATATTTCACTACGAGTAACACGATTTTTTTTTCTTTTTTTTTTTTTTCTTTCCGAGCAGCATTTCTGAGAGTACAATGCAGAAGGGAGATGCAGCTTTGGAAGCACTTTGTGGGACTCTGCCAGTCGTTGCAGTAAAAAGAAAATAATTTCTCTTATTAAATTAGAGACATTCTGAGGTCCTGTGGGACCATTGTTGCTCAGGACAGGACGTTTTCAGTGTCTCATTTCAGTTTGGTTCTGTGTTGTTTGGGGTGGTCTGCAGTGACGGGCTGGTGCAGGACTCAGTCCTCACCCCTGGTGCTGGGACACAGATGTGATTCTTGTGACACCAGCCATGCTTGAGAGAATCCTTGACTCTTCCTTCCATATTCTCTGAGCCGTGCTGCTTTCTTGGGACCACCAGGACAAGGACCACCGAGTTCAGCATTTGAGGAAAGCTACAGCAATGCTGCAAAACCCCACCTGGATGTGGTGTTTAAGAGAACAAACCCTTCCTGTTTTATTACCATCTATGTGACAAATTGATTTATGGCAGATGGTGACAGGAAGTGCCTGACACAGAAAATATATTTTTTTTAATCAAGGAGTGATCACCATAAAGAATGTTCTATATCAGTCAAATACATCCAGCTGCAAATACCCTATATGGTAGCATTAAGAAGATGTAAACTCTCAGATCTATTATAAACAACTTCTGAAGGTAGCTGAGGCTTGGAGGATTTTGACATGGGGAAGGATGAGGAGCATCATAATTCCATATGTGTCCAGGCATTGTGGGCTTGTTAATGAAATTTCCAGGGTTTGTAGGAGCTTTTGATATACGCCCGTTACAGCTGTCACCAGCACTCCAGGTGCTGAAATATTTATTGTTGCTTTTTTCCTGCCCATCTCCCCACTGCTTCCCTCATGCACTGAGGTTCCCTGCTGCATCTCACCTCATGCACAACCACTGCATCCCTACCTGATGTCTTCTGTTCCTTCTTCCATTCTCAACACTCCTTCTCCCCAGGAAACTCCAGGGTGCTTTCAGAGGAAATCTCATGTCCCATCACTTAGCAGCCTTCTCTCCTTGCTCCTTGGGTCTTCAGTCCCATTTTCCCATCCCTTGCCCTCGTTACTTTTTATTCACAGAATCACATAGTCACAGAAACATCCAGGTTGGAAAAGCTTCTCACCAAGTCCAACCTAGAGCCCTACTCTACAAGATTCACCTTAAACCATATCTCTGAGCACCACATCCAAACAACCTTTAAACACATCTAGGGTGGGTGACTCCACCACCTCCCTGGGCAGCTCATTCCAGTCTCTGACCACTCTCTCCATAAAAAAACTTTTTCCTAACATCCAATCTAAACCTACCCAGTTTCAGCTTGAGGCCATTCCCCCTTCTTCTGTCTCCAGTTACCTGTGTGAAGAGCCCAGCAGCACCACAACATCCCTTCAGGTAGTTGTAGACAGGAATCAGGCCTCCCCTCAGCCTCCTCTGTTTCACATTAACCATCCTCAGCTCCCTCAGTCGCTCCTCATAAGATTTATTCTCCAGGCCCTTCTCCCAGCTTTGTTGCCATCCTCTGGACCTGCTCCAGCACCTCCACACCTCTCTTTTATTGCACTCTGTGAACACCCAAAACCTCAGCTGCTCCATCAGGACAGCAAATGAGACAGGAGAAAACCAGAAGAACAATGTTTTCCAAAGCATAACATGAAGAAGAGGTGGGGAGGGGAGGGGAATTTTTTGCATCTCCACCAGCATCTCCCTCCTAACTCCTTCCAGCCACTGGACTGTATCTCCTCGCCCATCATCCATTACCCTCCATCCCATCACAAGCACAACAGTCCATCATTTGTTTCTTGTCCTTGAGGCATCACCAGCATGTGACCTGCCAAGATGGCTCCAATCCTTCACGCAGTTCCTCACGCCTGGCTGTTTCCCCATCTCCCTGTGCAACAGCAAGACATACCTCATCCCCACCTTCCCTCTTTACCTTTTATCTTCTCCGCCTTCTGAAGCTGTGCTCATCTTTTAAATCCCTCTTTATGCACTTTTGAAGATGGTCTGTGGGGGGAAAAATAAAAAAAAAAAAAAAAGAAAGAAAAATAAATCTGGGGCTAATTTATGTCAGGGAGGGTTTTGCTCAATAAAAGTACAGGAGTAAGGCAGTGGGTATCAGCAAGAATCAAGGCTAGGGGAAGAGGAGCAAGGAAAGCAGCCTCTTGCTTGGAAATTTGGAGCTGTGAAGCTCTTTAGGACCTTTCACCTCTTCCAAATTTGGGGAAATTACCCAAAAAAAAAAAAAATCCTAATTCATAGGAGCAATTCACATGCATAAAATAAATGGAAAGGTTTCTCTCTCCCCACTTGCTCTGGTTTTCTGCTCCTTTTTCATCCTCTCCTTGTTTTACATTGAAAATAGTGAGGGTGATAAATAAACAAGACAAGAGAGAGAAAGAGAACTGCTTGACTCCTTTTTTTTTTTCCCTTCCTTTTTTACCTTCTCTTTTCCAAAGTTTTTTTTTAAGGGTTTTGGATCGATGTGTTCCTATCAGTGCATTTTCCCTGTGCCCGGCTCAATTAGTGCTACCTCCCTGAAAAGCAAAGCAGGAACAGCCCCAGGAGGGGAGAGGTGACTGTCCCCAGATATTATCTGGCAAAGGTAATAGCTGGTCTGGGGATAAACAGTGATGAATTTGCTCCAGCTCCTTGCCAAAGCACTAGGTAAGCAATGCAGGACAGTGCAAACCAGTCCTGGCAGCATTCGTGCCCCTTCACCTCCTAAATGTGGTGGTGCCTGAGGTGCCCTTTGCTGGCTGCTTTTTTGTGGATAGCATTGGCTTAAAGTGGGCACAGCCAACGAGAGACAGATGGGAAAGGGAAAACGGCACCGGGCTGGGTTCTGATCCTCCCCTCCAGCCTCCAGACCTGGTTCTGCAGTGTCTGTATGTCCTTCGTTTTCTGCAACCTGCACTCAGCCCTGCATTGCAGCAGCAGAGGAGTCCCCTCGGCTGCTTGGCTCCTGGAGCTCAGCGTGGGGCTGCACCAACCCGCAGCTCACTCAGAGGTGGAGGGAAAGAGGAATGCAAAAGGTTCCAAGGACCCCCAGAGCTCCATCCCTCCAGTTGAGGTTTTCCCTGCTCGGCTCCAAAGGCCACCCAAGGGAGTTAGGATGCCCCTTGGTACCAGAGCAAAGTCCTCTAGCAAAGAGCAAGCCACGTTTTCTGTTACTCCTAGAGTGAAACAGCCTCTCTCAATCCTTTAGAGTAGTACATCTATGTTCCTGCATGCTGCAAAGCTCCTCTGGACAGACAGAGAGGTATTCATTTGGCAGAGTCATGCCAGCAATGCACTCCTGAGCTGACGGGATTAAAAACTGTCATCCCAGATTTTGGGTGTATGGCAGGGGTAGGAGGGGAGAGTATTTCTGGTGTCCCTTCTTCCATGCACACACCCCGCGAATGGAAGAGGGAAACAAGCAGAGTCAAACCTTTGGCACTGCCTCTCCATTGTGCTTCAAAGTAGAAAATGTTGGGTGCCAAATTTTTTACTGCAGTGTAAATTAAAATGCCTGAACTAAGATGACAGACACAGCGCACGGAGATCAGCACAGCCTCCTGCCTCTTAGGAGGCACATTAGAATTAAGAGCAAATGATTGCTGAGAGCAGGGTCTGCTTGAGGGGAGGGGAGGAAAAAAAATTAAAATAAAAGACAACCAAGGGGGAAGCAGAAAACTTGTGCCAAGGTCTCTTGAAGCCTTTGAATGGCTCAAAGGGGCTGGAGGAAGCTGGTGGCTCTCCAGGCATGAATCCTGCCCATGCAGAGATGCTGCAGATATTTGTCTCTCCAAGTGTGATTACACACTGAGAAGTGACTTACTGTTACAACTCTTGGGGGGATTCTGGACTTACAGGCTCTAGTTAATTTTCCATGTTAAAAGAAAAAAAAAAAAAACAAAACAAAACAAACCAACCCCACCACCCAAAAAAAAACACCCAAAAAACCACCAAAAAAACCCGAAACCCCAAACAAACCAACTCCTCATAACATAAATGAAGGGGGTTTCATTTCTTTCTCTTTGTCTGTTTGGGAATTTTCTTTCCTCTGCTTGCTTGTTTTCTGGCTGGCAGCTCACCCCAAGTCTGCAGGGAAGAGGAGCTGTAGCTCTTCCTATCAGTAAAGGTAGGCAGCCCCTGCCCTGAAATTGCTGCTGCAGTGGCTGTGCTGTCCTAACAGGGGCAAAATGTAGCAGGAGACATATTTTATCCCTGAAGTCATCAGAGCTGACGATGAAGATGCAGACCTGTGAGGCAGGAAGCTGCTGGGTTTTGCAGGCACACCTGGTGTGTGACCATGCTTTAACCTAATGGGATCCAATAGCAGGACATGGAGGGGACCAGCTTGTGATGTGGTCCAAGGGATTCTGGTGGCACACCTGGGCAGCACAGGCTTGTTCCTGAGCCTAGCAGCTGCTAAACCCACATTAACATGGAATGGGAACATGCATGTACCTGCTCAGCAGGGAAAGGGAGTTTCCTTCACTCAGGGGAGGAGTTAACTGAGTCTCCATGGTTTGTGCACAAGTGTGTCGTGGAGTTTGTGCCATTTGGATCATTTCTTTTATTTGACAATTAAGTTTCTCATAGATGGTGCTTAACTCCTTCAAAACCAGAAGGACTTTCCATGCCCTTGGTTCAGATTGAGCCCTTTATGCTCCTTGCAGCCCTCAGCATCCTGCTGAGACCCTGAGCTATGGAATCACAGACAGGTTTGGGTTGGAAGGGACCTTTTTAGGTCATCTAGTCCAACCCCCTGCAGTAAGAAGGGACATTCCCAACAACATCAGGTTGCTCAGAGCCCCAGACTGCCTGATCTGGAATGTTTGGGTTGGAAGGGACCTTTTTAGGTCATCTTGTCCAACCCCCTGCAGTAAGAAGGGACATTCCCAACAACAGCAGGTTGCTCAGAGCTCCAAACAGCCTGATCTGGAATGTTTCCAGGCATGAGGCATCTGCAGCCTCTCTGGGCAACCTGAGTTGGTCTGAGAGAAGGTGCTGCCTGTACCAGGGCAAGGACCAGTCTTGCCACCCAACCCTGGCACAACAGCAAAACATTCCTTAATTACTCTTTCTGCCTAGCCAGGACATGTTTGCTTTTTTTTTTTTTTTTGTCTGGCACTTTTGGAAACAAAATCTCATCCTGCATGGTGCACAGAGGGTGAAATTCAGGTAATGGGAGCAAAGAATTCCACAGGAGTAATTTTCATCACCCCAGCTGGCTGCACTTGTGTGCATTTCCATGTTTGCATACAGCGTGCTCCTTGCTCACAGTTTATCAGCTCACACCTGACTTGGTCCTTGCTCCTTCCTGCCAGCTCCTGACATGGAGGGTCAGCAGCAGAGCCCAGCTTCTGGTATTATTTCCCCTGGTTGTGTGTGAGTGGCACTCGCAGCCTCACACTCTCAGTGAACTGTAAAACCAATTTAAAAACGACATTTCAGGAATTAATGCAATGCCCACTGCAATCACACGTTGGGCTGCTGAGGAGGCAGATTCCAGCCTGGAATTTGTTACCTGGCTGGGGCGTTCATCACTGAGCAAGAAACAAAAACTTCCTTGCCTTTTAGCCCCTCCCTGCAAGGACAAGTTAGAAATAGGGATGGCCAAAGGGCAGCTCCTGTCACCCTCTGCTGGGAGGTGGTTTTAACTCTACTCCCAGCTCTCTGGAGCCAGTGCCATGATGTGTTCTAGGTTCACAGGTAAAGGGGATCTTTTTTAGTAATAGCTGCAATAATCTGCCCTTTGGTAACACCTCTGTTTCCAGCACGGCTCATGAGTGGGACATGGCAAAGGACTGGGTCTGGAGAAGACAGAGAGGGGATCTTAGAATCATAGAATCAACCAGGTTGGAAGAGATCTCCAAGATCTTCCAGTCCAACCTATCAACCAACCCTATTCAATCCACTAGACCAAGGCACTTAGTGTCTTATCCAGTCTTTTCCTGGACATCTCCAGGGATGGCAACTCCACCACCTCCCTAGGCAGCCCATTCCAATGGCAATCACTCTCTTTGTGAAGAACAACCTGAGACTGTGTCCCCTCATTCTCTTGCTGACTGCCTGGGAGGAGCAATGCTTATCAATATCTAAAGGGCAGGGGGCAAGAGGATGGGACCAGACTCCTTCCAGTGGTGCCCAGTGACAGGACAATGAGCACAAACCAGAACCTTAAACATAAGGGGAAAAGTCTTTCCTGTGAAGGTGCTTGGAGCTGTAGACCAGGCTGCCCAGAGAGGTTGTGGATTCTCCTTCTCTGGAGAGATTCCAAACCCACCTGGACACTGCAATCCTGGGCAGCCTGCTGTGGGTACCTTTGCTTTAGCAGGAGGATTGGATTAGATGATCTCCAAAGGTTCTTGCTGGAATTCTGCACTTCTGTGACTTCCCAAAGGATGTGAGTAACTCAGCTACTGCATAAGGAAACTGAGGCAGGGAGAAGGCATCTGGGCATCTAGATTAGATGATCTCCAGAGTCTCTTCCAACCCCTACCTTGCTGGAATTCTGCACTTCCGTGACTTCCCAAAGGCATGTGAATAACTCAGCTACTGCATGAGGAAATTGAGGCAGGGAGAAAACATCTGGGCATCTGGATTGGATGATCTCCAGAGGTCCCTTCCAACCCCTACCTTGCTGGAAATCTGTGCTTCTGTGACTTCCCAAAGGCATATGAATAACTCAGCTACTGCATGAGGAAACTGAGGCAGGGAGAAGGCATCTGGGCAACCTGGATTAGATGATCTGCAAAGGTCCTTTCCAATCCCCACCTTGCTGGAAATCTGTGCTTCTGTGACTTCCCAAAGGCATATGAATAACTCAGCTACTGCATGAGGAAACTGAGGCAGGGAGAAGGCATCTGGGCAACCTGGATTAGATGATCTGCAAAGGTCCTTTCCAATCCCCACCTTGCTGGAATTCTGCACTTCTGTGACTTTCCAAAGGCATATGAATAACTCAGCTACTGCGTAAGGAAACTGAGGCAGGGAGAAGGCATCTGGGCACCTGAGTCCGAGAAGGGTGCTGAGAGCCTCCTGTCCCGTGGGATCCGCAGAGTGGTGCAGCTCTGCGCGGCGCTTGGCTCCGGGGTGCCTCTGGCAGCAGCCGTCCCGCTCCCAGGAGCCTGATTTCAGAGACAATTAGGTGCCTAATGATGCAGGCAGACACCCGGTGGCATTTGCACTGGAATGAGGTGCTTTACATGCCCAAGCACTTCTGAAAACCGCACTCGGCACCTACCTGCCGCTGTAAGCTCCTGCAAAAGCCGGAATATTTTCAGCCTGCTGCCTGGGAGGCTGCTCTGGGCTGTATAAGAGGCAGTTTTGGCTGAAGATGTGGGCATTCAGCGCGGGAGGAGAAGGGCTGGAGGGCACTGCTTACTCAAGCAGTCCCTCAGAAGAAGGAGCCATCGCCCCAGGCTTGCCCCTGGCCACCATCCACAGGGTCCTGAAGCTCAGGCACCGCACACAAGACCTGTCACCACGTCTAGCCTGCCCTTCCAGGGTTGCCTTTGGGTGAGTTTAATAGTTTTAAAAGAAGGGTTTAGCACAGGCTCTGTCCTTTTTGCACAACCACTCCACACCTGTACCCATGTCTGCTTATATTTCTCAGACCTCCGAGCACGAGGTCCACTTCACTTTGCAGGGCAGGGGCAGGCAATAATCCCTGTGGATGTGAGGGTGGGTGGGTATGATGGCTGAATGCCATCTCTGCAGATCCTTCCTGTGCTCACGGGCATCTTGTTGGGTTTACAAAGCATCATTATGACCAAAGATTTTGCCATAAGCTTTCAGGAGTCCTTAGCTGTAGTTTGGTTTGAAAAACAAACCACGCATAGGTTGGGAGACAAAATGGCTCAGGAAGGTGATACCTGCAGGTGCTCAATGAAAGTTCTGGTCCTCAATAAATGCTCTGGTGCTTCTCCACTTCCCATCTGCTCCCACATGCCAGCAACAAGCAACACCTAGAGCTCCAACTCAGACTTTGCAAAGGCTCTTACAGCTTTATACCTACACTCTGAGCTCACCATCAGACCTTATCCAAAGCCTGTCTATGAGACCTTCCTCCACCTTGCATCATCAAGTTAGGAAGCAAATAATCCAGTAATTTATTACTAAACACAATATTTCTATGTGACTCCCTCAATAGGGAATTTATTCCAGTAGAAGTCACGCCTCCAAGTATAGGGCTTATTTTCCACCTTTGTGGAAAGGAAGCAGAGAAAACAAATGGCTTCAGTAACTGCAAAATAATCTATAAGGCAGAGTGCATCTCCTCATCTTCTCTCAGAAGGTTTTATTCAGCTCAGGCTTTCTATATGATCCAGTGATGAATGAAATACCTGGGAACAGCACAAAGTAACATTATTTATGGAGAACAGTAAAAGAGCATCCTGTTTCTTTGCATCCAATTTTGGCAACAGCAGAATTTTGAGATTAAAATGAGATTCCCTTCAAATCATTTCAATTCATCCCAAAAAA